>JABMBR010011849.1:0-97461 GCA_018881525.1 Meteorus sp. PSUC_FEM 10030008 | reverse complement strand
ATAATAATAATAATAATGTGCATAGATAGTTAGACAATAAGATAATGATTTATTGAGAAATCACACAAAAATATTGACATTGAATTTCTTGTTACTTCATGCCTGTGCAATTTGCAGAGCAATTAATTCATCAATTACACATGAAATTCGCACATCGCAATAAGAATACATAACTATTACAAATTTCAAACACACATATGCGTCGCGATTATTATCAATGATAAATCACCATGATCAGTGAGATTAAGTTTTCTATCCAGAGAGGATGATTTATCAATGCATTGAATAGGTTCTAACCATACTCCACACCTTTTTCAATTTGTGATTGTGCATACTGTTCATCATCGCACATATTCCTCGTAATAAATTCGCAACTTCTTCATTTATTTAATTTTATTCATCATCATAACAAAGTTTCTTAGTGAATGACACAAATATTCCCACTTGTTTCCATCGATCGGATTCAAATCCGCAAAGCAAAAAGTCTATATCAAATTCAACCAATTCGCATATTCAATTCCCCTCAAGACGACGATCGAGGACTGTTTACATAGTGAGGGACTGACACCTCGAATATACATGAACACATCAACAGAATTGATGACGATAAAAGTTATCCTTTTATAACTAAATTTTCCACTTATAGGTTGGAATAAAGAAGTCCCAAGATCTAATGAACATATCAAAAAAGCTCTACGGTAAAAAATGAATGCTGTTTCATTTAACCAAAACACCGATCTGATCATTAACCAAAAAATTGATAACGAACAGAATTCAAATGTATAACAAGGGAACTAATACAACATGCATAGCTTATTTCCCTTCCTCCCAAGATAAGATCAGACCCAATTATATATAAAATAATATAATCATGAGTTGTAGAAAACTATGCTTTTCATCGCATGACAGTAGGTACTAAAACATCAATTAACTGTGCATAGAGTTGTCGATCACACCCGGAAAATGTCACTCTTTTACAGAAATATTAAATAATCACAATATAATTGGTATTTATCATGACTAATATCATAGTATATGAGATATATATTCATACATATACAAAAAAAATTAAAATGGAAGAAAAAAAGTAATAGGAACAACTACATATAGTACACAGCTATACACAATACAAGAGCGAACATGGAATGGGAAAATGTGAGACGCTCTCGTGGGAGCAATGCAGGATAAATACGATGCAATGTCGAGTCGACGAGATGCCCTGAAACAAGTTCCAACTGGTCATTTAAACCAATAGATTTCGAACCAGAGACCATGAACGTATACGTATATAAAGAAGAAGCACAATTGTTATTGTACGACGTCGTTCGACCAATCCAAAAAACAGAGCAGTTTATATAATAAAAAAAGCGAATGTCGAAAGATTTGTAAGATGTTGGTCGTGGTTCACCAAGCATCTCTAAGTGTACTTCCTTGTATACCCTTGGGCTTGGTATGAACATGAACATACGCAGATATATCTGCATAGTTGGGGCATCAGCATCTGTTATGCAACTCATATACATTATTCGATATACAGTTTGGATGTAGAGCACCTGATGTTCATTCTGATATCTATACATCATAAAAACAATAGATCAATATATAAGTTCGATACCTTCAATGTCAATCCAAGTTGGATGGTATGAAGTATTGTTTATTCACTTGGTCATTGTGTAGTTGCTAAACTGCTCCTCTGCATTCGGTTCAGTTCAGTTCTTCACTTCCTCAATATAAGAATTGATCGAATCTTCTTACATATTTGCTTCTCCGCTTTCTACAACTTTTTATATTTTTCTATTCATCCTTTCACATTTTTTTCCTTTCGCAGAAATATATACAAGAACTATGAATATTTTACACACACTTGGGATACCGTAATTGAAACATAATTCACAAAGAAATAGAAATGGAAGTGATGCAGCAATGGTCTTTGTGATTCCAGCACAAATGCACGATAGCACTTTCAGATTTCACAAGACGAGGACAAGCGTCGTTGTTCGGCAGGATTTCAGAAGAAAAAATAGAAAGAAAAAATATAGAATGGAAGGAAAAAACTGAAACGAAAGAGTGAAAAAAAATGATGCTTCCAACGCCATGAGCTGGTTCGAGCGAAAGGGAGTTTTCGTATCCGGTATCGGCATTGGAATCGTCCTGGAGTCTGCCCGAAGGCACGTTGTAGAAGACGAGTTGCCGCCTCGAGGGATATCGCGAGAATCTCTTCTCTTGTCTCCTTCTCGTTTTCTAGCACTTTCCCCTCCCTTTTTCCTTTTACTCCTCTTCCTACTCTATTTTTCTTGGTAGAACTGAAACATCCCAACCAACCTCTTATTCCGTTTGTTCGTACTATATTGCAACACTCCCTCAAATTCTATTCACTGGATAAAAAAGAGACATTTTGTATACCCACAACTATAATTCATTTATATGTGCATATAAAACCAATCTTCTCTCATGACCTTCATCCACCTTTTTTGATGAGGACACGATAAATATTCATTCAACTTTCGTACAAATTGATTGAGGGAAACCTACTCCGAGTTCCAACTCAGTGCTGAAGAAGATGACGTTGCAATTCAATTATCTACCTGAACGAATTCGATAATTGATTGTTATCCAAATGATTTCATGTATTCTGGCTTAATTGGATGTATATAATCAATACGATGATATAAAAATTAAAACAATGGTGATCTACATGCCGAATGTATTTTATTGCTCATGAATATGCGGTAAGACTACAATAATTCCGGTTGGATAGAGCCGGAGGAAGTGTCAATAAATGCAGAGACGCCGATAATTGGAACGAATTCTCGGAACAGAGAATCATGCATCTTGATTACTTCACAATATTTATCGAATTCAATCAATATTCTCAAAAATACCTGAACGAATTCGTGCTACACATACCAAAAGTATTTCGGATTTCAACTACTTTCCAGATTAGCATTATTTTCATCTGCTGCAAATGCCATTTATCTCTGGATTATTCTTCTTTTACCAATAATTCATGTTCGAATGTATTGTAAAACTTGAAAATTCTACCATAATGATGTTCGTATGCAATTCAACACCAGTTAATTCTAGGATGACTCAGAAATTGAATTGACAAATGCTGTTTGCAATTTTCATGTATTTAATGACTTCATTGAGCATTCGAACTTTCGAGAGGGATGAAGAAATGAAACATGTAGCATTAAAATTTCCGAAGCACCCTGACGTTCGTATTCATATGCTGTATAACTATACGAACAAATAAAAAATGTCATAGCAAAACTGGTTACCATCATCGTACTTGTTGAGCTACCTAATGGGTTCGGAAAACGCCAAGAAAGTTACACAAGTAATTTTTCACTTGGCCACGTTGACCTGAAACTCCATTCGATGCCAGATTGCAAGACTTGTTCCAACTTTGTATAGAGGCCCCACTTCATGCAGAGTTTTGAAATACTTTTTTATTTCTTGTTCGGTGATTTTATTCTGATATCAAAAACAGCAAGACTTTATCAACTGTATCAAAGCTACAAGAGACTTTCAATGCGATTTCGCATGCAGCTATATTCGAACATATCAAATTTTAATTGTACATTTTTCATTAATACACTTTATCAAAGAGAATTGTGAGATATTCAATGGGCATTCGATCGAATGTAGTAGTCAATATCAGTTTCTACTCTGTTTCTAACAAAGTTCAAATAACTGCTAACTCAATATGCCAAAGTTTGATCCTTTCATGTCCAGTTATAACTCTACTATTCATTTCTACCTGAGTTCTCTCAGTGTGACTCATTTTATGGCATAACAATGGTAACTGAAGAGTATAATGGATCCAACAGAAGCACAAATCAAATCAAACATATCTGATATCACTATACGCCATCTCTACTTCAACATCGTGTTATATTTCTAGAACTACGTGCGATTGGAAACACTCAAGTTCAGTGCAAATATTGCTCTTGTTCATCAAAGTAAGATATTCATGGTATAATTTTTTTCGAATCGGAGTATTGGCGACAGCCAGGGAACTTCTCGTGTGAAGACGAATGAATCTTCGATTATTGTTCTTTCACAACCAGTGTGCAGCAACACCACTCAATTATTCAATTTACAACGATTATCATCTTAATCATAATGAGTGAATAATAAGTGCTCCGAAAAATATTTCACGATATCATAACAACGTTGACTTCTTCTGCTTGTTATGTCCACCATCAAGCACAATTTATTCCACCTGTAATAGATGCAGAAATCGAAAAATGAATTCTAGATTTTATATCATTCTTAAAAGTTCTCGAACGTGTTTCAAATATTTTATACAAATTGGAACCTTTGCGCACATTTAATTCATCTATGTAGTCCCAAAGATCAGTACCAAAGTGAGAGTAAATACACTCATGAATCCCATAGATCGTGAAATTGTATTCATCTCCATTTAAGATGATAAAACGTTAATGAAGTTCAAAGATAAACTATGAATGACGATAGATTATTCGACACATTTCAGCTATGAGCTCCACTTGCCAATTCATCCGTTGAAATAAAGCTCCCAACATTATAAAATCAATCTCTGTGATACACTGCATGTTAACTAATGACAATCTCACAAATCTTCCCCCACATCTTCACTCTAAACTCCACCTTTCCCAGTACAAAAACTGAACTCAAACATTCCCATTCACCATATTGTCCTTGATGTCATCGAGCCCAGATAATGGAGGTCGTGACCGATTAATGCGAAGCAATTTCTAAACTGAAGATTAATACAACAACCATATACGCTATTGCTATCAAAGCCATATTTTTCCTTTGTCGTACACACATTTAAATCCATGAACTCATGCAAACAAAAGAAGATATATGGTGAAAGTCAGTGACTTTATATTGATGGTATGATAATTTGTGTTATCGTATTTAATACGCTCGCGTTTATGTTAACCGATATTTCTCCTCGTTGACTGCTACTGTACTATAATGCTATTGCAAGAGGCTTCGCGCACAAGCAACTCGAGACACCGCGGCATGAGTCCTTGATTGCATCTCGTTACGTAACACCCAAAGGGTACCTTGTACATACACACACGCAGATATTATACACAAAATATATGTGCTATCACACACAGGGGTATGAGTCTGTAGATGTGTATATGAGTAGAGGCCACCCATATATTCACATGCATTTGTACCACTACAAATTCATGTTTGTATCACGTATGTCATATATGCATGTGTGTTTTCTCTTGAAGCATATATTCACTCACCCCTATATTCGTGATGTACGAACACCTATATATCTATTTACTACTCCTATATCGTCGCACACATATACGAACATTAATCCGTGTGTATACATATGTATTTGCCGGCTTTCAAGTGTATATAGTCCGCAGTAGGGTGGAAAGAGTGGAGCATTTGACCAAGAACACGCTTCGTATATTTTCATACTTCCGCGCGTTTCTCCGTAACGAGATCTGCGTTCGATGACTCCCGCTAGACTATTCGCGATGAAGCAAGAGAATCGCAAGAGGAGACGACACACGTGACGATCGACGCGTTTACTGTGTGGAAATGATGTCGATAATGATGATGATGAATATTCTATTGCTTGTTGTATTATTGGTAATATTATTTTGAGCGGATTCATTTGTGTTGGAATGTTTTCGTGTTTCCGTTTTTATTGTTTTTATCGTATTAACATCATTAACGTATTATCGTATTATATGCGTGTGTGTTTTTTGGAGTGTGAGTTGATGTTTTGATGAGATGAAGAGAGCTTACAATAGCCGGTATGTCGAGGATAATGTGAGATTCTCACGTTTCAGTTGATTTGTCTGATTTTTCTTTTTGTTATAATCGTATCTATTCGAATAACAGACATATCTATGTGTACATGTTCACAATGAAGTGGCGAAAACTCGAATATAAAAGAGGTAAATGAAAAACTATAGGAAATTGGTTCTGACGGTTCTTCTGCATGAAACAACAGCAGAGCGAAACAATGAGAGGTCTAATTTCATGCACGCAACTGATGACAGAGTTAACCAAGGAATTTTTAACAAATACTCCCTGAAAATGCAAATTCATGTTACTGATAGGTTCGAACATGACAGATGTTCGAACTCTATTGTGAATATTGTTTGCTTCATATAATTTGATAACATAAGGATGATCTCCTCATGACATCTCAGAAGAGGAGTCGTTATAGAAAATCTTCTCATTGGTTTATGTGTGAATGAATTGAAAGCAAAAATTATCGATATGGAGCCGAATTGTTCTCCATTAAGGAAAAAAAAAATGGATGGCCTTTCAACATATTTACGAACTCCCTGATAGAATATTCCATAAAGTCGACATTAATTTATGAGCCCATCCGTTTTCTGAATCTGTTCCATACAGAAGATTACAAAGTTTACGATCGGATTTTTTTGCCATTAAATACGTATGAGGTGATGTCTAGTAGATAAAATTAGAGAATTTTTATCACCGAACAAAAGTATTAACCGAAAATATGATCAGATATTTAAATATAATTGAAAATACATATTTACAAAAATAGTTTCTGTCGATAGAATATTCCATTTGCTTCACGTTTAACAGCGACGTGATATTTTTAGAAAATTGAAACTTATTTTTATTCTCTGGTCACCCACAACGTGCATGCTGCATGTCAAACGATACCAAATATTATGTATACTTGTAAACTTTAACAAATTTTCTTTGCCAACCTTTCACGTTTCAAGTGTTGCAGGTGTTATTATTTACGTTCTTCACAAGTTTATGTCTCAAAGAGCAAAGTTTGAAAACATTATTTAAACTTATACAGTTTTTGCCATTCAGAGTATGCACCCCAGCACTGATTCATGATTAACTATATACAAAATCTCATTTCTCTAGCAATACATTCAATCTCATGTATCTGAACATTTTATATATCTGTGTAAGAAGTGTTTGTAGTTCTATTAAAATTCTGGCGCTCAGTTGCATCAGTTAATGAATTTAACTCAGTAAATCTTGTAGAAGCCATTCGTTTTTCTTTCCTCCTCTACTATAGTTGAAATTATAAAGTGAATCTAGAAGATTTTCCACTTTTATCTAAGTAAATATACGTCCAAGTGAATTATAAAATACTCACATTTAAATGAATTACAATTATCACTCTGTCATATTCTCCATATCCTCAAATCATCTGAGAAATATTTCCTTCGAGACATGACAATATTTCAGAATGTATAAGGCATTGAGACAGATGCATCTATTTCAAATGACATGGATTGATGAAGTCAAAATCAGTCCCCGACAATTCTCCCATAAGTGTTGGAAACTCATATAATAAATTATATAACATGTCTGGACTTGTAAGCATCATTTATTCACTGTCTATTATATCCATACTTATATTTCATACAATAATTTTCTTATAGCCATTCACGTATATACATGTATTGATAACAGTAATTTTCCGTTCGAAAGGGCAACTAAACCAGGTGGAATGATAATCCAAGGTCGTTTGACCGCTTAGACGCAAGCCACTTTGATCCTCAAGGCAATGTTAATGTCTCCGCGTGCGAGAGAGTAGACATACAGCCTTGGCCTATTGCAAGCGCCATTGTGCGCCAAACTATATTACAACCGGAAGCAAGCGTCGCGTCCTACCTTCCGTTGCTCGTAATTCAGTGTCACGCTAGTCGGGGCACAATGCACCCTACATTACGTTATGTAACATTATATTACGGGCGAGTTGCACTACGAGCCAACGACAGTCGGCCGAAGGGAAGCAACAGCGGGTGAGCCAAGAGATTCTCACTGGGGTTGTAGGCACACCGTCGTCCGACATCTCCCAAACCGTTTCAGTAACACAACAATGGACTCTCATGCACAACAGACAAAATCTCGGCTATAAATAATACAAACCATGTAATACGTCTTTGCACTTGGGCGTTTTAAGTGAGCGGATTACGTGAGGAGTCCGAATGTGCTCTAAGTAAATCACCCTATTGATCATAGCGGGATTGTTTCAATGCCCTATATTTTATAAATATTAATCTTTTGCAATGTGAGGTGTTATATATATATCGCTGCATATGGTGATTCAGTGTAAATACGATATCGTAGCACTCTTTAACCTCATTATTTTTCCGATAAATAATCTCCATATTATTATTCATATTATAATCTAAATATATGCACGTCACTGATCATTTTTATGAATGCTTGTACGTTCATATTTTATTAGTAGAATTCATTTCCCTGAGTGAGTGTCGCACTATTTTGTTGATTAATTTCTATATGACATTTCTCACTCTGAAAAACTGGGATAGAATAATAAATGTCTTTATGATTGTGTATTTTGCCACGTTGGCATTTATGCCAACGAATATGTCGAAGCTCATGCATTTCATTGAATCACATTGATGAAAAATACAGAAGATAGCAGGAATTCGGAGGGGATGAATCTACAAATGTCGCAATTAAATTTTGTTTGTTTGTTGCACTGGATTTTTCCATAAATTACCATTATCCAACCCAGTTTCCCTTCCATTTCTCTGGATACCTTCCCCTCACAGCGACCCCAATGCAGAGGATACAACTTCCACTTCTACGTCGGTAACTCGAGCTAAACTTTGGCTCTCGCGATGAAGATTGAATCTAAATCCAACTTGTTGCCGAGTGTACTTGGATACGTGGCCTGCTATAGAGAGTAAGAGTCGCACCTGCATCTACCAAGCTAGAAAACCAAGAGAGCGAACGGTGTTTCTTAAGTGGTGAAATATCTCGT
Organism: Meteorus sp. PSUC_FEM 10030008; assembly: GCA_018881525.1. Lineage (NCBI taxonomy): Eukaryota > Metazoa > Arthropoda > Insecta > Hymenoptera > Braconidae > Meteorus > Meteorus sp. PSUC_FEM 10030008. The sequence goes on along the minus strand of JABMBR010011849.1, from coordinate 88,691 downwards.
AAAAGTTGCCTGGCTTAACAATGAAAATGGTGGAACTAGCAACGTCGTAGTCCGGTAAATAATTTGGTGTGTATGTAAGATAGACATTTATGAAGGTAGACGAGTCTGGAAAAATTTTGAATCCAATATAAATTCCTCAGGTGATGATTCACTCAATCAGATGATAATACAATTGTTGGATTGTGAGGTATAAAAATTGTACCCACGTCACATTCATCATAATTTACAAACCACCATGTTCATTCGAACTTACAGGTTATAAACTTTGAATTGATACACATAATCAAAGTGATTATCGTATCCACCATGTAGCAGCATGAAACCTGATGATCTGTCATTACTTCGAAGAATGAACTTCGAAATGACTTAACGTGTTTCACTTTCATGTTTACATGAGTCTTATGGGCTCAATGTGTCCTCCAAAAAATGATATATAATTCTGATGTAAGAATAAATTGTAAGGTAATCGTGAGGTGGAAGAGTAGTAGAAAGATCATACAGCATAGAGAGCACTCGACAGTGTCCTCTGAATAATACATACTCAATTTCAATGGTTTCGACAGATCTCCTTTTACTGTACGTTCCACCACCGGATATCTCATTTCTCTTTTGACCTGCTGTTCTGCTTCACTATCCACACAGCACACTCATCCTGTACTGTGAGTCTGCCTGGGGCTAATGGGGTTGAATTAGCGCGCTCCAGCAAGTTAATTTCACTGGTTCAGCTACATTTGTCGTTTTAACAACCGTTTCAAGATTGGGTTTGATAAAATTAAACTGGTCATACCGTCAACGATGTCAATAAAAACGAAACAGTTTGGAGATGTACTGACATATTGTAATTCCACCGAGCAATAATTTGAACGCATGTTATGCAATATAGAGTGGTGGGATTCATCACATATTGTAGATGTAACGTGAAGTTACAGCACAGTGAGAATATGAAGTTTCTCTCCCTCACGTGTACGATTCTACATTCTTCTGAATAGACAATACCACTTGCAGTTCCATGAACAATACCCGAACATTTGTATTAGGAAATAATACGAATAAAATGATTGAAATAACTTTGCGAGTAATGCAAAATGAAAAATCGTTAGTCAATCATTGGACATTCATTGAGCATAAATGAGATTTTATTCTTATATTTCCAAAGCAATATCTAAACAAATTGTATTTTTCCCTATTCGAAGAAAATATACAAATGCATTATGTGACTGTGTCTCTCTGATCAGAGAATCAGGTATTCATGTACAATTTCATGCAAGTGACGTGGACATAGAAATCCTACGCAGGATATATGCTGAACATCCAATGTCAAAGAGAAGCAAAATGGATGTGATAAAATATTCCAGTGCAAAGCTTTCGCATAACGCTCCAGTTCTTTTTCACCTTCATTGATTTCAGAGAATGGAGAAGTTTATGATCTTTTGATGATCTCATATATGAATTTTGATACAATTGTGAATCATTCATATTTGAATGAAATAAAAAAATTGGGTAAATAATTCGTCTAACATGTTCACTCTTTGTCTTGCGTTATCGAATCATTGGATAAATGGATTCTTACTCCACTCTCAATGTATTTTCTATCAATGAACCTGTCCAATTATTGGTTCGAAGACTCACTTTCCATATCAGTCACTTCTATTGAGTGAGCTATTTCCGAATTACAAAATTCCGAATCGAAATTTCGAATGAACGTAATCACACTCTTTCGTGACAAAGAACGACAAACTCCAGCTGCTGCATTTCAATCACTGTATCATCATTCAGAGGAGCATAATTTAATTAAAATTGGGGTTTCTTATGTTCTTTCCCCGATCTTCAATCAACATTATTGTCGAATTTCGACCACTTGGCGAATACTAGTGCAATTGATTCTGGAATATAACTCCATACACCAACATGCCCATTGATCTATATAATGTCCGGATTCATCACGTTTGACGTATGTGTCCATTGATCAAAGAGCTTAATTACTTTCGTGAACGGAAATCTATCAGAAGCACAGTTGAACCATGCAAGTGATCTTCAAACATTACAATTCACACAATACATCCATTCCATACCCTTTGGGATACATTGGTTAAATAACGCTACTTATACCACAAACATTAATAGTACGTTTCAATTTGATTAATTGATATTCCCAGATGAGAAATTCATAAATCACAATAGGAGCACCAAGAGGTCAAAATAAATTTAGAAACTATCAGACACGTGATCAGTGTTACTGTTGGTTTCCAGATTAAAAGTACAAATGATCATAATTCTTCCTTATTCCAATCTTCGAACGGATTTCAAACCGCATCATCATTTGAGTATCGCAGTTCCTACTAAGATGATCATGCTCAACTTGATCAATTAAGGAGAAAATATTCTATAGGTTCAGATGAAAAAATATATTTTTCTTGAATGAAATATCTCTCCATGGAATCACCTTCGTCTTCGGAGATATTTATTGCGAATGCTCATTAGCGCAAAAGAAAGAAAACGGGGATGGAGTCCCTTGGCTCTTAGTGAAAAAGTACATGTCGCCTTTTCAACTCCCTTGCTGCATTACTGGTCATGTGGGGTGTGCAGCTACAAAACGACGAGCACTTCACACCCACTGCCCTGTGTCCGATAACTCACTCTGGGGCACTTTAAGATGTCCAACATCGAACATCACATGTCGCTCCTAATACCAGAAAAGCATAAAGTGACCACACACAACTTCACAGTTGCATTCATGCGATGTCTATACGAGATGAAATATTGAAAGGTATCCCATACAGAATTTTCTATAAATATGAAAACTATGGATTCGTATTGGTCATTGCTTCTATATCCCTCGTATGATACACAATCCGTGCATAATACAACTGTTCCTACTTAAATTATAAAGTCGCACTCATGGTACAATTTTTTCTCCATTTTTTTTTTCCCATATACAAAGTCGTGATGGAAAATGGTAACGGGGATGGAAAGTGAGCAAGAATTAGCATAGACCTCTTATTTATAGCGCTGTCTCTACCTACCACGACGCATAAATATAAGTTATGAGGGTGGCTCTTTATCATATAAACGCCTGGAATAACGATCCTCATTAGAATATTCACTTGTTTTTTTTTTCATTTTATTCTCTATCATCCCATCTAATGAGCTTCAACGAGAAGCAACAAGCCATCGTAAGATGTTATCCAAGACGTTCGGTTAATATTTCAATCGAATCAGAAATTCTAATTAAAATTTGAATGAAAGTGACATGAAACACGTTCCAAGATCCCAATTTTTCTCTCATATGTGATTGATGATCAGTTAGGACTTGGGTATAGAATATATTGTAAATTGTACATTCGATTGGCATAATTGTGGAAATGGCCGAAATGAAAGATTGAATATATGGCGAATTATTTCCTGCACAAATTGAGTTCTCTGTAAGTTGATATTGAGTATTATTATATGTGTAACAAATTGGACAGTGTATGGATTTTTTCTCACTTGTGTTGGTTTTCTCATATTTAGGTCACATGATTCACATCTGAGTGTGCACTTGTGCCATCAATTTTATCCACTTGGTTGATCTTTCATGTCGCACAGAAAATTTGACGCAGTAGTTCTTGAAAGAATCCTGTTTTTCACTTCCTATCATTTACGAAACTAAAAATTATTACATCTATGGAACGTCTGATGATCACAGTATACTTACGACCATTTTTCTTTGATGAAAATTATCTCTCATCACGGTGTTACACCTCAAAATTCGATTTCCATCATGAATGAATGGAAGAAGAAGAAATCATCTCATGCCCGGAATTGTTAAATTCTACATTTGATTTGTAGAATCCTGATGTAGAATGTATCGATTTGGTGGACTTATAGAAAGAAAAAAACACTTGAGTAGTCTTATCCAAGTTGACTTTTTTTCGTATTTGAGGATCGTATATGCAGTTCAACCTTCCAAATCATCATCAATTTATATAGGCGATCTGCATTCGTCGCGTACCATTGAACACAGCAGTCTCATGAACTAAAGTCATCTGTATGAATCCAATTCTTTCATACGATGGAACGTCCCTGCTAGATAATGCATCCTTATATATATCATATGTACTTGCATATATGAATATGCGGGTCAGATAGTTTCAAAAATCAATGTAAAAATTGAGATAAAAATCGACTGCACCTCAACGATAAGAAGCCCGGAATCTCAGAGAAAAAATACAAATATATTCTCTTTGATAAAGTATTCAACCGAATTTTTCCTATTTCACGAGTATCAGATCTTTTGTCTCGAATCTAATGAATATATACAGAGATATTATCGCTGAATTTTTGCATATCCCAATAATTGAGTCGGGTTCTATAACTATAAAAGACATATGTGAAGTGGTTGTATAAAAATGGAATAGTACTGAAAGATGACAGAAAATCGCGAAACAACGAGAACATCATTGGAACAATTCGAGTCTCCCAAACAGAACTAAAAAGTTCGACATTGTCAACCAAATTCGAGTAAACTTAAATATAAACGAACCTAATTGTCATACATAAAAAGCGAAACTCTGAGTGTAAATATATGAGACGAGTTTTGATCAAATTTAATTTAGACAAATTAAACAATTCTCTCACGAAGAGTCAGTTCAACAGCATAACACACCCTGAAAGCTTCACGTAGGAGGGTTGTGTGATATTTTTAATAAACGAAAAGTCATGTATACGAACATAGTGAACAGAGAGTATAACACATCCGTATATTCACGTGAGTCTAATGAATATAATGTTGATCCACAGTACCTCTGGTGAACATTAGTGCAGTGGAGGGTGGAGCTGTTGAATTACCATGCGACATAACACCAACAGGATACGACGCTCTTCACATGGTGATGTGGTTTAAAGGTCATGTTGATGGAAGGCCGCTTTACACGTAAGTATTAGGATAGCTCATTCTAATTATACATAAAATACCGAGATATACGTGGCATTAATCGCTCTGATAAAATTCACGCGATTGCGTAGTTCCATTGAGCAAACTGGAGAATCCACCGGCTTTCCAACTAATATGTAGTAAAATACTCGGGTGAACCTTTATATAGCACGGAACACCAAGGGGACGTATAATAGACGTGAACAGATGTGACAGAACATTATGAAACTTACGTCGGTTAGACATAGTATTTTACTCCATTGCTCCTGATGCATTCACTATACATGTGTAGGTGGAATACCTTTGTGATTACACTGTCACGCGCGTTAGTACATTATCACGCTTGAAAAATATTCGTAAGATGTATAAATTCTATAAATTCATCAGCAGCAATTAAATTTCATCATTATTATTATACCTGCATAGTGAAATGGAATTTTTCGATAAATTTTATGAGCATTTTCATGAGAGAGAAATTTATGTTAAAGTACAGATGAATATTAAATTATAAGAGGCACTTTGTGAGTGGATGTGCTTTTTTAAATTATATATAAATTCGTATATGAATATATATCGATAAAGTGCAGAGTATGTGTGCATATGTAGATATTCTTATCATATATTTCGTCTGAAATAAATTTTCATAAGAAGAAATTTGTTCATGACTGAACATGCACATAAGATTTGAATCTCCCAATAATATTCTTCAACGCGACAGTTTTCATTGAGTGAATATATATTTGTGTTTATGCACAATCAGTTGAATATCTGATTTATCATTCTATTAGAAATTGTGCTGTTTAACATGCTCAACATAAGAGTTTACCCACTGAACTCTTATTCTAACATCATAAGAATACACGAGCATGATGGGAGGGACTGAATTTCTTGTGAATGAACATCTCTCCGTGCAAATATTTGATGAAAAGCTATTTTTTGTAGTTTATGAGAAAACGTAGTTGTATACTCCAAAAAATGAGATGTGGGCGGTGCAAGATGGGGTTACTTTCAATACTAATGCTCTCCACAATGGTAATCGCTGTTTGGTGCTTCATAGGTTGATGCGTTATCGGTGAGGTTGGAGTTGCTAATTGCCGTATTTGTTTTGTTGGAAGCATCTCTGAGATCATGACATATGTATAAGACGACAATACATGAATGAAGCACGTGAAATTTTAACGTGGAGTTTTTATTTATAAACAAAAAATTAAATAGAAAGAAAATATTCACACTGTGAATATTCCAGGTCGATAACAAAAAAGCTCTAACTATTTCTGCGTTCATCTCGTAGACCTGAATGCTCCCCAAATCATCTTACGTCAACCCCGAAGAAACGCTTTTATTTGCTAAGCAACGTTGAATAAATCATGATCACCATTGTCCGAGAACATGTTGAATAGTTGTCTTTATTCCATAGAAAGTCATGAACAAATACGAATTCCAAGAGAAAAACAATTATTCAGATTCATTCGAATTATAAATAACAAATGTCCAAGAAATTTTATTTACACTCTACTTATAATTCAAATTTTGCGCTTTGGGAGTATAATGCTGAAAAGTTCGAGAAAATGAAAATTTTGGATGAGCCCATGAATACCGCATTAATCCCAGGTCACTATATAAACGTTGTGCAAACTTTACGTTATATCATTTATTCGAAATATTGTCTGACAAATATTATCTTTAACCTCATCCTATCTCTAATGAACCTTTGAAACCAGTACTTATCAGTCATACGCATAAGAGTCATCGGCCAACTGTTATTCAACAACTTTTGCTGTGAAACCGGACAGTACCATGCGCGTGATACTGTGGGTTCGAGGGTGTCTTCCTAATCAGTATTTTTGATACAACATCATTTTCACAATGTAGCTTTTGCTGACAAGTTGAATTAGTCAGTGATCAATCACGTTGTTTCACCTAGAGAATTCCCTAATGAAGGATACGTCGCAAATCCATTGACTTTTCCTGAAATAAGAATTACTGCTGAATAATTAATTAAAAAGAAAGGAGAGTTTCCACATTGACTCTGTTAGAGCTTACTTTGAGAGCTTCCAGTATTTCTCTGTGAACTGCGTTCAATCCTCATCATTATCTGTCCACGAATCGCAATGTCTCTCTAACAAAAACTCACTTTTATCATTCATAGAAACGGATATTCATCGCAATGTACTGATATTTATCGTATCGAACATAACCAACCGAGACATTGATGAACCAAACAATGGCATCAAGTTTCTTCATACACGTCAATACCCGTTTGGGTACAGTAGTTAAAGAATATTTCTAACCATTGGTAGCAAATTCACTGGATCATTGTAGCACAGTTAAATATGGCTCTACACCTTGCGAATGGAAGTCACTTAAAATTTATTTCCCTGGCTATGAGATAGCAGAAAGATAATCCTCTTGTGGCACGAGCACTATATACAGCGCTTGCAGGATAATCGATATCTCGTTACATCATATCCTTTACTGAGGTATATTCCTATCCATTGCTTCTTGAATTTTTCCAATTGAACTGAGCCATGCAGTAGAAATAACATTATGATATAAAGAATCGCAAGCATTCCTATACAACGAAAGAACAAATATATTCTATAATTGAAATAAATGTGTCTATGATATTTCTATGAATGTGTTGATATGAAAACTTCACCATAAAGTATAAAGATGTGCAACAAACAAATATTTATTCGGATGGAATTTGGTAATATCTGTTTTGCTCCCATGCAATTGTGTCCTACTTCCGGTTTGGTTGCAAGAAATATTCATATCTCCCTACGTGTTCTAATTATATTACCTGTGGAATAACTTGGCAGAAGTAATAAATGGTTACAGTTCCTTTGCGTGAGTATGGTTTCGCGAATAAAACGTTACATCCACCAGTGCTAATCCAACTACGTTGTCTTTATACTCTCCTTTCAGGTATTCTCAGGGTAACATGTATGGTTCAATGCTTTTGTGAGAATTATTTTTATACAACTAGGGATTCTAAAAATTGGGAAAGAATATGCCAATATTATTTCCATTTAATTCGATTCTTCACCAAGGGAAGGATCGATTCATAGTGGTTGATGAAATTCATTCGTTGCATTGATTTATTCTTCTTCCTAAATGGGTACGATATACCGACTCGCACATTTCAGGCCGCTTATAGAATAATCTTCACTCTCTTTGGATCCGGTTATTCCATACGCATTGATTTTTGCGTTGATTTCACTGCAAATATCAATGGAGTAATTGATGACGAGAGTATTTGATACTAATCCTGCCAATTTCGATAGATTTTTCTCTCCTCGTACTGTCGGAACACTCATAAAGCCTCCACATAGATGGAAAACATGGTCATTTGGAATTGGAGTATAAAGCTTTTGGATAAGTTGGATAATAGGTTGATGCAAATTTGACGAGTATAAGCATCACTTCACAATGGTGAACATACGTCAAACACGGATGGATCCAATGCCTATTTGGAGTATTAGTAGTTCGGAATAGCGCTTGTTAGCTTGATTGAGCGAAAGGATTCAATACTGAATAGAGCTTACGTTTCATAAAAATTTTAATTCGTTCAGTGCTACTGTCGTATTATTTTTTCGTACTCAGAATCAACACGATGAAACTTTGCAGTTTTTGTTCTTTCAACTGACTACTCTTTTCCTCTCCAGTTGCAACATTTTTTCTCATCAGATCTATCCCGTAGTTTCCTGTTTCCTATTCAAATGAAAAATTAACTTGACGAATTGAACCTGTCAATAAGTCACCATCCATTAGATCTGATGAATTCCGACAACGATGCTGTGACAAGAGCAAAATTAAAAATAAATATTTCATTAGACATTTTTTTGAAATGAACATCAACTCACAACAATTTTCACGTTTCACATAATTTACCAATGCGTCCAACATAACGAATTTCACTCCATGAATCTCGTGAGTTTTTTCTAAATTATTCCACTCTCCCAGTCCAGTTCCATATTGTTTGACAATTTTGGATTGAACACTAATTGCAAATCATCAACAAAATTTGAATTACTGAAAATTACACCTTACCACGGTAGTCTTATGGGAAGCAATACATTATCGATGTACTGACGAGTGATGAAACCGTGTCAGAAATTTGTTTAACAATTATCGTTGTGATTTCGACATGCCTGAACTTTGGATATGTTCATATTGATATACCTGTATTTCAATACTTATGCGTGCGTACAAAGGTAGACTGATTATTACATACCACATTTGTGGAAGAGCCAGGTATGCGAAGCATGCGATGATCAGACCCTCATATGACTACTTGGCATGGTGGATTGTCTATCGATCCATACTACCAAGCTACTTGTTTACTGGTGCACATCAATTGCAATTGCAGCCACTTCATCAAACATATACACACATGTGCATACGTAAATATTTTTGTTTATATCACGTATGACCGAGTATTTTCATATGCGCTGAAATGTTTAGATTCCTTTTCTATTCAATTATGTGTGAAATTATAAATCAAATTCTGCATCACCATAAATTAGCAATGCCTGGTCATATTATGATTGAATATCTTCTACTAAATATTTCTTGCCAATCCACACATGTCGTTGATTCGCATATGTTGACGCCAAAATAAATTGTTGCTAATTGCGATGTAATTAATCCTCAAAATAGAGCTTAATCAAGTAGGTCAAGGAACGATAAATACGGAAATGACTTCATTCCATAAAAATAAAACTCCTAATGAGAGCACGTACACAAATTTATTAATAAATACTTGGAATACGCAAAACTTCCCTTGCTGCAAACGTAGATTTGGTTTCATTTTCATCATCATGGGAATTCCATCATTCGTAGTATGCTTGAAGTTTGGTGAGAGTTGCCAGTTTGATGAATGTACTCCGAAAAATTTGAGTTGAATGTATGAGAGACGGATTTCTCCTCGAATTCTCATTCACATTCCTCATTTATCAAATCTTTTTCACATTCACAAATACTATTACAAAATAAAAACAGACCCGATACCCATCATGGAATAATGAACATTGTTTATCCAGATAGGAACATAATTTATAATTGCCCATCGTTTCGTAAGTACACTAATTTAACGATATTTGTTATGAGTAACAATTGTGTAGTAATTTACATATAATAATCGCTATAGAGAAGAAAACGTGCGTGCTACGCTTTCGCGGTCGATTTCAGTTCTATGGGGGGGTTAAATACATTCATATGCATGTACATGTACATAAATATATAGAGAAATTCAGTAACGGGCAATTCTGTTTCTTATTCCTATTAACACCACTATAAATCATCCCTTACTTTTCTATTCTTCTGGTCGTGGTTCCTTTTCTTCTTGTTGGCCATGCGCTTGTTCTATCTCACCTGATTAACATCAGCCACATCCCACACGCGGTAATTCTGTGTGTATATACGTAGATGTGAATGTGTATACCTTAATATATGTGTCTGAAGATACATACACTGGTACGAGATAATATCGTTTGCATTACATGGTAAATAACCGGTAACAACGATGCATAGTACCTATGTTTTTAACTATATGTATGGATATACGTGACTGTCTTCATATACCCTCAATGTTCGAGGGCCGATTCTTGCGTCACAGCTATAATCAAAAGAGCCCTCATCTTTATCGGATGGGTGGAATGACTTGAATGGTTGATGGCGTGCGAATGGACTGAAATTGACTGGGACCTTGATGTCTGTGCATGCAATTCTCTCTAACTCCTATCACCAATATTCCTGGCTGATGGATTGCAAAGAGAATAATATTATCAATTGCAATTGGATGGAGCATGATTTGAAATAGATATATCAGTAACTTTGAATCGGTAAATCATCGGAATTTCCCAAAATTTGATACCTGTACGTCTTTTATTTAGATTAAATTTTCCATTTTTTAATAGCAACAATGATAACACGTTAGCTCATAAGCACCCAATTTCCGTGAAGGGCCTGTCTTGTCAGAAGATCCCCCATGTGTTTAGAATTTATAACAACCTATGAATAAGGTTGAAATGGAACCCTATACGATTTTACACAATAGATTGATCTTCTTCCTCATGTATAAAATAAACAAGAATAATAAATATCATTTCCGTCCAAGTCCAAAGTTGAATGTAAATGTAACACTGAAATTCATCATTGCCTCGATTTCAGAGAGGAAATGAACGTTGGTCGAGTTTCACACTGACCATGTCGAAGTCTCGTGAGGTTGGTTATTGACGAGAGTTGATTGAGGCCTGGATATACGGGTTTGGTCCAAGTCTCAATACCAGGTCTACCAAAGCCCAGATGGCATTATCTACCAAATGAAGAACTATATTATTCACTAACTTGGTTCGAACGATTGATTTGATCGATTTATGAGCAGTTCAAAATGAAAAATTGAATCATAATCTATTTAAATTATCAATCCACCATGATATATTGACATCAAAAAAAGGGAATATGAAAGAGCATGAAGCTCTATTATTTCTCAGAAATATTTATGTCTAGAGAAATAGTGTTCACAGTCGCTACGTTACAATTCATTCGTGTGCAAGTGTGTTCTTGTTCATTAATGAGCTGTGAAGTTGTTTGATGTGGTTTCGAGTGAAATCTAACACTCGCACACTGATGTTTCTAGGTGGTTTCAGAGAATTGAAAGTCAAAATTATAGTTGCCCACTGGCATCGGAAATCGATCGAATAATTACAACAACGGACGCCAATTAAAGTTACAAGGAAATGGGACAAACTGAACAGATGGTTCGTATGGTGAAGAAGATTTGGTTGGTGGTGGTATAGCGGTGTGAATCGGGACGACTCTTCGCAACCATTTTACTTGTGGTTCGAAAGGGGGCACGCGCACCTCACTTTTGCAAAATACTATAGTCACGTTGAAACAAAGATCGCAGATACCGGTTTGAGCATGAAGTTACGATGCTGGATTAACCACCACGCGTGGCTTCATGACTGAATTTATGCTGGGCGTTAAAAGTCCGATGCATCGTCCAGGAAACCGCATTAACCGCTGGGTCCTGTGGCTTAGCGCAAGCCCCCACTCATACCATGATACCACATTGCTATAGAACACACACCGCGAATTATCCTCTGGACATTTCATCCGACACGAATGACTGCATTGATGAATTATTTAATTAATTTTCTTTCGATATCTCTAATTTCAGTTGATTATATGGTGATGGTCGTCGATATACAAATGTGTGTTCGTTGATTGGAACGCTCATCTGCCTATTGTTCATAAATACATTTTCATAACATGGACACCATATTTCAATCAAACGGGATCTGAATCCGATGAAATTCCGTGAACAATTCATTACCGCAATAGTGGTGGAACTGAAGATCAGAAAATCAAATGAACTCTTTTTTGTCCACTGAAATGTTTTGTGCCGGAAAATAGAGAACTGTTCCCAACAGATATTTGTATGAAATGTGAATCGATGAATTCATGAACACTACATGTCCAACACATATGGAATCAGAAATTGAACATCAGACAGTTTGTCGTTATTTAATAACATGCTGTACTTCATGGAGAGCTATATATGAAAATATATTTGTCTTCCAATAATCCATACAACCATGACGCATATTGAATGAACATACAATGAGGACTGGGCGGATATAAATAGAATGTCAGACATCAATTTAATCAATCATCAGAAAAATATTCGGAGCAGATTGTACATAGATATAAAATTGATATTTTTGATGTATTCAAAATGTAGACAATAAAGAACATTCAGAGTCTGATATCATAAAAATTAACGCTCAATGGATTCTATCAACCCACGGAAAATCGAAGCTAGAGGAATGCTGCTCCAAATCATCCCAAAAACTATCGTGGAGTTATTTATCACAATACACATAGTAATTAATTAATTCCCAACGAACAATCTCCGTTCAACCTCATCTGTCCATGGCTGTAGTTTATTTCCCCTATTTTTCATGTCTGTAAAAATAGAAGCTGTACCCATTTTCATCTATGGATACTCGTGAAGAAAAAATGATCCTTATTTTCTTGTGCTTAAACGTCTGGACGCGAGGTTTATTTAACCCCTCCTACAGAAAGCAAACACTCAAAGCCAGCGTGGGTGTGCTTTCACGACGAGGGGTTTGCGCTTTAGACAGAGAAGAAGGGAAAATGGAAGGAAAGACGAGGAGCAAACGAGGAGTGAATGAGAGAGGGGTTGAGAGGACGAGTATCCACGTCGCTGTGTATACGACTACTGGGAATATAGCCTGTCGTCTATCTCCATTTAAATCGCGTTGCTTGGCGATACTTAACTTAAAAAATGGATCCAGTATATATAATCCTCTATCGTGGCGGTAGTGCAGCCCCTTTGCTTCGCGCGTGAACCAACCAACCCTCCGTCACTGTAGGTATTTACGTACATATCTAACCAATGCATCGTTTACGTGGAAATAAACGAATAGATACTTATTGCCACTCGACCATATAATATCGATTCACTTCTGCACATCCAAACCTACCGAACAAATATCCACCCTCATTCTACATTGACTTTATTCAATATCATTAGTATTTTATCCAAGCACAATTTGTTGATAGTCAATAAATATGCACGATCGAATCTCAATGCAATCGTAGATTCCAATTACATGAAATAGTCAATAGTAAGTAGCATTTTGGAAACTGCATCAGACGATCAAACTGTCCTCACTGTGAATAACGCAACAGCTTGTTTTATTTCTGTTGCCTGGGTCACTGTTCGAACATTGAGAAAATGTTTAAATTATTTTCGAATCACAGTTGATTATGACGTAAATATTATATGAATGGATTGATCATAATCAACGTGATTATGTTTTCATATCAATTATTAGACTTCATGTGGGAGAACAAACAATAAAGAATGTTTGCAGATGATGTTAGGATAAATTAGTTTCATTTCTATATCAATTACGGTGATGCTTGAATGTGACTATCAAGCTAAATGGTAACAAGATTATCGAACATACAACGCTACTTATTATATATAACAGATGAGATTGAATTTTGCACAGAGAAATTTCTTCCATGGTAGTAGTTATATTCAAACAGTGCCAAAGGCGCCTTCACCCGTCACCGATCCTTGAGTCCGGACCGTCAACTACTCATAGCACTCACTTTGATCTCGTGGTCACATCGAGGGCCTTTTTCATGCTACACCCTATGTACAAGTACGTCTATAAAACCATGCTCCCCTGCATATTCCACTTGAAAAATGAACGAGGGAATAATCACCCGTCATCAGACGAAAGAAAAATGTGCAAGCATCAGCCAGCGACATAAAACTTGGATGCAGGGTCTGCAACGAATAATGAAAATTATATTCATCAGTGCATCTTAAGCTGTTGGATATTTCTGAAGTATCTCAGGGATTCTCTGACGGAAGATTATGAATAAAAGTCTGGAACACAATAGAATTTACAATGAACCATGAAATAATAAGAACGATTAAAAAAAATGACACAGCATAGGAAAAATTTCTTTGAATGCAAAAAAAAAAAAGGATCTTTAAAAATTCCAAGTTTTATGAGACTTCTGGTTGAATAGTTACTGCAATACTCAATGTCGTGAAGTAGAGCTCATGAGTTTTTACGTACCTGTTTGGTGAATCAAAATGTCCTGTTCCAATTGATTGAAAGAACCCGACATCATCAACTTTGCCCGAGGCATTCATAAATTTTCAGTTCATTCGAGTACTTCGACTTAAATACACATTCTTACTTGCTCTTTAGAGGTAAGGGAGGAAAGAAATGACTCAATGTCGTAACTGTATGAAGATCGACAGTTTCATAAACGCTAACGATGTGTACTTGACTAGTTGGGTTCATGAAGTATGCAGTCTCATTACGAGCTTGGTTTCAATGATTATGGATGAAATAATGATTTCTACTATTGGAGAACCATTAACTTGAATACAAATTTGATTGGACCGACTACTCAACTAATATTTCATTATGGTTGAGACTCTTGTGATGTGCTCCTTCATGTTCTCGACGATGTAGCTTACTGGCCTGTAATATCATGCTCCGAGCACAAACAATAACGAGTGAGTTCATACACGTAACTATTCATCTATCGTGGAATATACCTGCGGTATAATGACCGGTCGAAATAATTGAGTTCATAGCTGCCAATCTCATCGACCGTACTATCTCAACAAGTTATAACTTTCTTTGGTTCAGTCTGTTTCAACGATAAATAAATTTCAAACCATAACTTGGGTATGAAATATTCTATTCACTACTGCTCATGATTTGAGAAGATGAAACTTTGGTTCGTACGATTACCACGTTAAATCTTCCGTTCATACATTGAATGTTCATACTTTAATTTTCATTCTCGTAGTATTCATATTGCAGTGATAATAAGGATTTCTTTCATCACTGATCTGATAACTCTAACTTTTTAATCCTATGCAATAATGTAATAGTGTCATTATGCATAAATACATTACTATTAATGCGCCGAATATCTACGATGATTACCATAATGTATATTTCCCTACCGTAGGTTAATTATAATATGACTTCACCGACTAAATCACATTAACATTAATCAGTGAAGCAATTACAAAAATTCAATATAGATAAAGAGAATGAAATGATATTGATTAGTTATACTAGGAAGAGTTTTAATAAACCCATTTTTTTTTCTTTCTTTCTTCATGATGAATGCGCAGCGGAACGCTCACAACTCTGAAGATAGTTTCGAGAAGCTGTTCATTTCATAATCTCGTCATGAACATTTTCCCTAGTTGAATTTCACAGCAAGACATTGCCATAACTAAATCAACGAAATTGTGAAGAATTTGAATGAAAAAAAAAAAAAAAAAATAATAATGCCTGCAAATTGCTTGGGTCGAGGTAATTCAAGTCCGAGTTTCTTGTTTCTCGTCAATGTTCGTCTTCAATTATACTTTGGAAACAATAAAACGATTCCGAATTGAAGAAAAATTGTAAATTCCTCATTCCGGAATGAAAACAGATTCCAATTATGTGGGGGAAAAATTTTTATTGATCAGAGGTCAAAAACAGTCAGTCAGACTTATGTAACCAATCAGGAATCACTAATAATCAATTATTCTTTGGTTTTATCATTAAAACTCCTCTCCCCACTTCATTCATCTCGAGCTTTCATCCACTGCATCATCAATCGATATCTCTAAACTTTCGTTTCCAAAACTAATCGCAAATACAATTACACATATCAACTCCTTCATCATTCACAATTTGTCGTTGTCGTTTTCTTTCTCATATGCATCAACACGAATTCCAACTCTTCCAAATACAAATGCAACGACAAACAGGCATAATTAGGATAATTCATTGGTGTGTGTCACTGACGCATTGATAAATGCAATAACTTTGATGACACAACGATTAAATTTTCAGCAAATAAGTGTATACAATGCGCGAGACATGACATCGTATAAACGCGTGTAGGTCATATATACACCGCAACTAAATTGAATTAGAACTTACGCGGAGGGGATGTTTGAATTTGCATGAACAGTGGGATACCCCAGTAGAAACAGCCACTAGCAGCAACTCTCACATGTGTATTTTCCTGTTAAACCTCCTGGAATGACTCTATCTAGTAGTTGTGTGTTCATTAAGCGACTAACAATGCTTCTATCCACTATATTATAAACCGTACTTTTCCAATACGATTTAATGTTGTGACAACGGATATATTTGTGTATATCGAGATGTTCGGAAAACTATTTTTATGCAGTTTGCTTCTTACTTGCATTTGAAGATGGTCAATAATTTCAAAATGATTAATCGGAAAGTTCAATATCTAATATTGTATCTTCGTTATTAACAAAAACTGATGAATTGTATTCATATCGACATTATGAGAAACCTTGTGCAAGAGGGAAACTTTTATATTGCTATTGGAATTTTTTATTTGACGAAGTTAAATATAAAAAGTTCTAGTGCTCATAAAGAAATATATTGATGACATAGGTATTCGATGAGTTTCAACTGGTGGCGTCATATTGAACTGTTATTGAGTATGAATAACATATTAAATAAACGCACGCGTGTCTGATAATGTTGTGTATGTTAAAAGTGCGATGACGCAAAAACTGAGTGTACCAGGAGGTCCGTTGGTAAGCGATAATGCCACTTTGACCCACTTATTTTCCAGCAAAAAATGTACAATGATATATTTTCGACCATGTAATAGGCTTTGAGGGGTCATGCGCGCAAGTGAAGGGGATAATGGGGTTGAAACGATAGGAAACGAGGCATGATGGGGTGCTATAGTGAAGTGATAAAAGTGAGAAAGGCAGGCCGAAGCGTGTGACACTCCCGGATAAACGTTTCCTTTTCTCCATTGAATCTTTTTATCCATTATTCCACCTTTTGATACGTCAGCGTTCGTTTCACTCTTTGCACTTATACCAAAAAAAAAAAAATGTGCGAGAAGAAAAATGAAAAGAAGGGGACTGAAAGTCCATAGTGGATGTACATACCAACGCTGTGAATTCCGATCCTTAATTGTTGTATTTTGATCGTGGAGTGTATAAAATTTTCTGATTCGGTTAATATCAAAAAATGAATTACACAAATATTATTTTGGTTGTCTTTACTAATTTATTGTGAAATTTACAATCCAACAGGGAAATCAGATTCGATCATTATCGTAGTTAGAGAATATGTAACGAATGTAAAATTTTGAAATGCAACAAACACCTGGCAGAAATTCTGTACAGAATGCTCCTCGTAAATCTGTGTCGTTTAACACTACTTGCGTTTAAATGCATTGCGATCAATCGTATCCAGCTTGCGAAGCTTCAGTTCCCTCTGAGATTGCATCATTTTCAGAGGCACGTTCACAAATGCTGCACCTGCATCATGAATATGTAAAACGCCTCGAGAGTTAGCACGTAAGAGAACTCCCTCTCGTCTTGGATTCAAGCAATATAGCAGGTTGGTCCATGGTAGGTATAAGCAACTCTATACACAAAATAGCGATCATGCCAACAGATTACACAGCTGCCAACAGCACTAACCGTCCTCCCAAATTAACCAAACTGACTGGACGAAAATTCTCACGTCATGACATAGTGATTGTATTTGTATAATAACGTTTTGGGAATAAGAGGCAATATCCTCTAAATTGTATGAGACAATTATCAAACATAAATTTGTCTACAGTCAAAATTGATATCAGCTATTATTTATCTACTTGAATTCAACAACACTTTCCTGCATACCAACACAGTGTTGTTCTGTTCAACTGAATTATATCAGCGGAATCTCATCCAATCTATATCGAAACTGAAATGTTCTGGATTGAATTAATCTCGACTCATACGCATGTACAGGAACGAAATTTACCAAAAAGTGTCACTCACTGAAGGCATATTATTTGCATTTGTTGTCTTTCTGGATATTTGTATGCATTCAACAACATTCTCATGATAATAGAAATAGTTGAACTGGAAAATTGAGAAGATTATGCTGACTCCGTTGACTTCAGTGAAGCAATAGATTATAAAGTCACAAAAAAAATCATTTGGGAGATATGAAGTCTCACGATACCTGTTATCGATTATTTCTTCATAATTTATTGTATTTTACATTGAATTATGATTTTCCTGCAGAATACTTAGGCGTTGCCCATTATGCTTGAACATGTCCCTCTTTTTCTACACAGTTTTAATTCATCAAAAACCCAGTACATGTTGAATTGAAGTAATGAAATCCAAACATGGATGAAACATGCCCATTTCGATATTTATTCCAATTTTCACGGTGGTTGTTTGATTATTTTTCACGGTGAAAAAAATCGAATTTCCAACATCACATTCCAATCTTCTTGCATGCACATGACACATGAATGCGTGAGTAAAAAATTCATTCACGTACACGAAGTACATTTGAAATTTTTTAATCCTCAGGGTACATTGAATTTTGGAAGTGTGTCTGGCCAATGTACATGTGAAATACCACACTCACTCCTCAATGGCTTGAGCCAACGCTGAACGGAAATTTATATGTTACCATCAGGGATTTCCCGTCGTTAAATTGAGTACATTGAATGAATAGTCGAGGCGGAGAAAAACAAAAAAATAAATACAAATAGATCCATCGGGACTGAAAAGTGTATGCACCAGGAAGTCATCCAGGAAAAGGCGGAGCTTCTATAATATGGAAAACGAACAGAGAGAAGAAAATGCGAAACACCAAAAAATATGCACTACTGTAAGTAGTCTTCTGAATGTATGCTAGTGAGCTCAAATATCCACCCTGTGTGATACTCCCTCACTAGTGATCTATATACAACTCGGATTTGCTCGCATTCTCCTCTTCCAGAGAACTTGCTACATAAATTTATCCATGGGCTATGTAATACCAGTGAGTTCTCAAGGAAAAATCTAACTTTATGCTAAAGAGTAAATTTTTTTCATTTATTATTTGGTTTTATCAATTTTTTTTTATTTTTCGTCCTTCCTCCTCAATTTTCTCACTATGCGATTTCATTGCACACATTCTTTTTCGTTATAGCTCGCACTTTGCGCATTCGCATGAATGTATCCCACCCGTCATTTTCAAAGCCCTACGTTGAGAAAGTATGCGAACATCGTAAAACATCAGGGTGAATGACTTTGCCCGCAAAAGCAGCGTCGAGTTTTCAGTCCCATGACATATAATAACTATACATATACAGATGTATGAAAATAGACGGAAATGGTGCGGATGGTAATACGGGTTTTTCGTCAGCGATCCTCTGTTTTTCTCTGCTCTCTCGACGTGTTGTGGGCGTTGTGACATTCACGCAGGATATTTGCTCGTTTATTTATATATATATATAAAAAAAGTGGTGGAAAATCCAAGAATGCTTTCAGCTGCTTCTCTAACTCAACAAACTCCAGCGCAATAACTTTTGGCCAACATGCATTAAAATATATATATATATATCATATACACTATTGAATAATGCAAAGATGATTCTGATGTTCTAAAAATTGCGGCGGAGAATGGAGATGAACTGTTCGTCATTGTACATCGAAAAATCATTTTCTCTGATATTTTGAACATTATGCAAGTCGAACATAATTTGCTATCAATAAAAGTCTGTCATAGACATTGATCTATCGATGGTATGGTCCAGATGAGATGGCAATGCCAGAGCCTTCACAAGCAATGTTTTTAGTATCGAGTACTACGTTCTCCAAGATATCTAAAGGCCAGTAACTTTGATGAGTTTCATCGTTGTATTTTTTTCATGCAACCATCAGTTAATTCTCTCTTTTCTTTCAATATGTATCAGGGGTTACGAAAAATTCCAAAAAACACCCGACACTGATCATTATGACAAAGGACGAACGTTCAATATGATAGCGGGAAAGTACGTTCAACAAACACCAGTGTTATAGATAGCATCGGATAAGAACACAGAGAATGAGTAAAGACGAGAGGAGACTATAGGAAACTTAGTGAAACTGTGGCTCAAAATGTGAAAGGGTGAGAGAAGGATTAGAGAAACTTTGAACAATGCTCACAGAGACTTGCTAGTCGTTGGTCCAGTTTGCTTAACCATGTGCAAACCAAGTATTGCCCTATACTTATGTTTCTACATGATATTGGAGAACTAGACAATCGCAAGTTTCGTTTTCGAAGATAGAACAAACTGTATGAGAGTCTTCATCTTATATAGATGATGTAGAATGAATGTGCACATGTGAGTTATACTGAATTATACAGCGCGAATAATTTTGTTTAATTATCGAATGTAAGCGTCAATGCATTAAATTAGTGGGTAAATAGTTGAAATTATCACTTGGTTGTATACATTCGCATCAGTAGATCTGACGGAAATCAAGTTAATGTCGAAATAATCGGTTGATAATGTAAAAAGTGCACCACTGATATTTTGACCATTGTTGCACCTGGAACTGGAGTTCATTGTGTAATCAATTCTATACGAGCTAAAGGTTTCGTCGGAGGTTTAAATTTGAAACTTGTGTAGTTTTCTGGAATAAACATGATGCAATGAATATCTGGATAAACTGTTTCTATTTATAATGAAAAGAGATAGGGAAGGTGGAATTACGGTTCTGCATTATGAATGTTGGAGGTTAGGATTTCATGCAATCGAGAAAAGCTGTATCACCAAATTGCGAGATCCCACTACCCATCAGGTGATCTGCTCTATAACAATTCGATAATTTCGCTTGGAAAGATTTAATCTATTCTCGTGGATGGATAATGAATTGATGTCAAGGGCTTAAATTTGTCGATAGCCTGTGTCATCGTCTGCAGCTTAAGAGCCATAAAATACTATGGTTCAACATTATGGTAATTTTCATCTTTGAAGTGTTCTCAGGAATTACAGCAGAAACACATTCGGAAAATTAAATTGGTGAACATGACGATCATATTGTTGAACTTATTCATTCATTTGATTTAATGTGGAATTGTTTGAATTTTAAACTTCAAAAAGACGAATTAAATAGATAAAAATGTCTAAGTCTGTCAGAACATCTTACATCATGTTCAAGCTCGGTAATTTTCCTTCATCCTTCACCAATTGACTATCTATCTCCACCAAAACTCGTTATCCAAACAGACATATGTCTTGTTGAAAGAATGGAAAATGAAATTTTATCATTTTATGAAAAATTTATAACCTTGCAACTCCAATTTCTCTGTGTGTGCCCGCTTTCATTCTCACAAATGCCAGAGGTCTTTGCCTTAATTACCCTCCATCACCGCTTATCGCGTGGAAATGAGTCGCAAAGAGAAAACAAAATTACCAGAGCAAAACCTGGCGCGGAAATGAAATTTCAACAACGGATTTCCAGCATGACCGAACAACTAATTTTCCATTAATGTCATGCAATTATACAATGGCCAACCTCTTTTTTCAAGAATAATGTTCAATATATAGATGGGCAATTTCTGTGCGCTATCAAATGCGTTGATCGTTAAAATTGAATGAGTTCTGGAAAAAATCGTCCTTGTTAACGTTATATAAATATTCACACAGACATTTACACGCAAGTGTACGTACAGAGGTATGAAGTGAAGGTTTAGTGCAATCAACGGTGAATCCATAAAACCGTCCAACACCCAACACCGGCAGATTACAAAAGTAAAGGCACTAAAACCAAAAGCATTATCCCATAAAATAGGTGGCTGTGGCTGCAAGTAGAGGTTGAAGTACAGCCTGTTTTGAATATGGCGTCTCGCATCTGAGCGCTCTACACCAACCATACATATCGCAGGTACACGCTCATGCATTTGTTGGATACACATAGATGCTTTGTCGACTCACCAAAAATAACCTTCATCCAGACACATGCACGTGCGCTTCCATTCATAATGCATATAAATGTAAAAATACATAACAATACGAATAATTTATTCCACATATGTACTCATATACAATTTTTTTAGTTAATTTATATTGGTATGGTGCTGGAACAAACTGTAATTCAGATGATATTCAGAAGTTCTAACACGTCAAAAAGTTGATATCACACAATGAAAACGAATGCATATCACCTAAAAAAAAAATGGAAAATTATTCGCATTGCTATTTATTTTTTGATATATCAATATAACATTCACATGTATATTCGAGTGATATCGCAGTGGCTGTTTGAAACTTGCCAGTTATCTATACCCGATGTTTGCTCTAGATTCAATATGTAGACTCAATGGAGACGTAGAAGGATCGACGGCCATGTGGTGCATCATCATATATGCTCATGTATACGTTGGTATACTGACAAAATGCTGGGATTATATACGGGTCAATTCCACGGAAATATATTTATATGGGAATACGAGTAACGTGCGAGTGTAGTTGGTCAATACAGGAGCACGTCAATGTGATAAATATATATCTGTATATGTTTATTCTGATGATCGTTCCCAGTTGATATTGATATGGATGTATGTAAGAAGTCTACTGAATACAAGCATTTCCAAATGTAGGCTAAGCGATCAATAATATTTCATGTCTTTTCATGAATTTCTTATAGATATTGTGAATATGAATAACTGATGATGAAAAATACGACAATCATTTAAGTTAATCCAAGAATTCAATTGAGATTGGAACTTCATTGCAAATATGAAATTTTTTATGAGTACATATTGGGAATATCAATGGAATATGACGTCAAAGATACCTGCGTGATAATTTTATTTGTAGTTCAGCTATCCCTGCATCGGTTAATCATGAAATACTTGAATCAAATAGGAACTATGTCATCTAGAATACTATGAAATAACCAATAATTATTTTTTGTCAACATGAGCAGTATTTTTATTCAGAAATATTTTTTCACGTCGAGTTGAGTACTGAAAGTATTGTGTGGAATTTTTGAATAAGAAATTGGCATGTCTGATATTGAAATTTGTTGTGAGAATTCATACAGAAAGTGTAGGAAATGCTGATGATTTTCGTATGCACTTTCAGATATTGAAATTTATGAGTCACATAGGTGTTAAGAGATTACTGATATCAGATCATAAATTCGCACCCAGCATCTCCATTGCTATCCAAAGATAAACCCATGATTGATTATCGTCCTAATAGATATTTTTAAGATTAGAACATGGTTCATATTAAAACAGCAGATGTCTTGACATTGAATTACCACTCTCTCGAAATTTTTCCTGCTCATGGAAGTTCAAATTTAGGAGGACAACATCAACTCTCTACCTTTTCACTTCTAGATTAAATAGACTGGATTGAACTTATTCGTACGAGTGCACTTGCATTTCTTGTTGTACGAATATGCAATAACTTTCTCGAGTTTTCTTCATTTTACACAGTTTTCCTCATTTTTCGAGAGTGAAGCCCTGATCATACCACCATTCCTCCTCTCTTCCATTATGGTTTGTATTCATCTTGATGTGAAATATATGGAATCATTTGGACACTTTCTGTGTCATTGAAAGTCATAAAAACTTGGTGCTTCATATTCACACGGGAATAATGGCGGCGTTGAACTGAAAAATATGATAATGTGAACTGTAAATAGTGGTTGAAAACGTCATGACACGGGGAGTCACAGTAAACTTGAAATCATGAAGAGATATAAACTGAGAAATATTGCAGTGAGAATACATTTTGAAAAATATTCAATGGATGAAAGTTGCGAGTGATAATAGACGATTATTGTATAACCTCATGAATATTCATGAACAACGAATTACATCCAATATCATCTGTTAGGATCAAGTAGAGCAAGATTAAAGCCGAGACAATTATCAAATCGAGCTTAATACAAATTTGCATGTAATTTCAAATACAATTTTTGAGTATCGCCTACAAATTTCATTCGATTGCATCATTCAATTCAACGCAAAAGTGGGGCAATCCCTCTACATACTCTTCAAATCGTGCATGAAACTTTCATCGATTATGAAGTAGCTTTTCAAACTTTCAATTCACAATTCCTCTAATACCCATATCATCGAACATTCTGACATCATTTGGAAACTCATCGAATGATCACACATCTTTCGACGTATGCTTGTGCATCTGTTGTGTAGTTCTAGCCAGTGTATTGATGCATAGCAGCAATCTCTCTATGAGACATGAGTTTTGGAGTAGTACTCGCATTTCAAAATCTAATCCAACGGATCCCAGAGTTTCTCCATAATTATATGAAATGTCAAAGCATATGAATACCCTTTTGATGATATTGATCCACTACAAATGGAAGTCCAAAACGCAGCAAATTATTCTTGCTTTTCAATTGTTGAGACTCACATGAACATATTCGAAAATGTATCGACTTCCCATGCAGATTCCTCCCTTCATCGTTTGTGGCGATAGATTTGAGCATGCAAACTTTGATGAATTATCATTGGATCGATAATTTGAATTCCAATTGAATTTTGCAATCAATTGTTGACGGTGAATTCAATCATTGGTGTCAACTCTGTATTTATAATAATTGTTCCATAGTACGTATGTATGAATTGATGTATACATTTGCATCTCCACGAGGTTAACACTCTGCGCACGTTATTTATTACTTATTGAAACAGTGTTGTAATTTCCTTGGATGATATAGTGAACGCGGAAAAATAATATCGGTTGCCTTCTCTACATTCATGTATATGCATGTGTGCATGTTGGATGAGCGAAGAGTACAGTTTACTTGGGCGATACACGAGACGCGCTGCAACGGTATTAGAGGCGCTCCACCGCGAGACAATATATGCATAGGGTGGCTTACGCTCGTATTTAATGTGCTGAATAACGTACGAGACTGGGCGTGCTCGATTATTCAGTTGGACAAGTTTCCTCGCGAGGTTCGCACCAAAACTGTCCCATGCGCGTCGGACTTGGCACTACAATAAATATTCCCGCGGTACATGCAGACAAACGTTCCTGACCTCCGTTTAACATTTTCTCACCGCACCAGATGTGTCAAAAGAGAAACTTGTTCATTGATAACAATTTCATTTTTATTTCCGCCCCAATTTATTCACCCAGTTTAATTGCAGGAATAATGAAATTGAGTGTTTGAAAAGTAATGAGAGTCAAAATGCACTGGACCGGGAGAGTATCGCTTTCGCACCTGGACCAAAACCCGAATTGACATTGAATTTTTTATGTATACATGAAAAAACTTTACCCAAAATTTTAATTGTGAATAAAAATCATTTTTGAAAGTATTCAATGGAATATTGACTTTGTTGCATCAACAATGAATAAACCCTCATCGTATCGAATATTTCACAAAGTATTGTCCCTGGAGTTGACTATATTCATCTGGGGAGACAATTATTGTGAGAGAATCGTCAATGCAAATAAATGTTCCTTCGAGTATATTCTCAGTCTATAAATTTTCCCCAAGTTCATTTTCTCATGTGAAAAGAAATCAATTGTTTTCGAGGAATACTTGAATTGAAAATTTTCTGAATTCGAACGACACTTGGAAGTTGGATTGGAAATAAAATTGGATGTTGTCTGAGCAATGGCAGAAATCTCGTGATGTTGGAAATTTTTTTCATTCAGTGAATGAGTACATAACAGGAAATGAAGGATGTTTTTACATAGCGTCAACTCGTCGAACTATTTCGCTGGAGGAAACATCCCATCATTCCATCTTTTGTTATGAATATATAATACCTTTGACCATACTATTGATTTTATGAAATTCACTACGCATTCTATTGAGCAATTTCACGTTTTTCCTTTCAGTTTCGTCCATTTCATTTCACCATTGATTTTCTTGAGTGAGTCTGTTGTAATACCGCAGGCCTTTCCAATACGTACTTCCCTTTTACACTTACCTTTCATATAATTTTTTTTTTCTCCTTTTCCACCATTCATCTTCCATTTCCATGAGCGGCCTTTGAAAACTTTTCCACTCCACGCGACCCTTCAAAAAACTTTCCAATGACCTCACTCAGGTCGCATTACGTATCCTGTACCACTCGGTCAGCCAAAATCCCAGTACACCTAAGCTCCTGATTCCCACAGACCACTTTAAAAATTTACCTCGCGCCGACTTCTTACCACCAATTCGTTCGTTGAAGCAATGACCCGTACGTACCCACGAAATCAAGATGAAAGTCGAAGAGAAAGAAAATCAACTAATTTGTAATTGAAATTTTTCTAACTTTCTTCCTTTTTTTTCTTTCTTCGTTGAATGAAGACGTTTCGTTAAGTGAAGTCTGTAGAGAACAATTGGTCATTGGAGAATAGAGAAAATTTATAGAGTTACTCAAACACTAAAATTATTACCCAGACGTTTATCCATTAGAGATAATTATGCAGATTAATGCAAATAACATACTGATGCTCAGTATTGGAAAACCAAAACATGGATAAACATACAGCCAGTGAGTATACTCATAAGATCCCAATCACAACGTTCGATATTTCCATGCCATTTATGCATATTTATCATGAATAATGCTCAACAATCAGATGCAAGCTAAACATCACTGAGTATCTCAACAAAGATGTTTCTCGAAATGGTGAAGAAAAATTTATCACTGCAGGTTATTCTGTTCATTATATGAACAGGTATTCATTCTCTCCGATGAAATCCTCCAGGCAGAATCAGGAAAATGGATTTAATTGCATATGCACTGTCAAGACAACCGATATTGTAGATGAATTTGCCACACCATGTTCTGTGCAGTTGAACAATGTGGACCAAACAAAATTAAAATGAATCCAAATCGATATTCTCCGTCAGGTTCAACGTGACGAGACGAAATAACATTAAACTACAGCTCTATAATACAACGATGCATTTCAGTATGTCAGACAGTGACATTTCTACTCCCATCCGAATAATTGAATGATACAATGAATATGATATTTCCGTTAAATTATCATTTTCGCATTTAACACGTATTATCTCATGGCAGTATTACGGAGATGATTATGATGATTTGACAGCAACACATCTACCAAATGTTCTCAATGTATTCACTTATCTTCCGCCATATTAGTTCTCTGACACTTTTCATTCTCTTGCGCATAAATTAGTACATTTGGTTCTCTTCCCAAGGAAAAAATTGATATTTAATTCATGATTGCAACAAAAATGTGGATCTGAGAAGATAACTAGATTTAATCTCGTTAATTTTTCAGAGGTTGACATAGGCGTTTGTCAACCTCGTTACGTTCTCTTTCACCGCTTTTTTTCCCTTTTTTCTTGCTCGCGTTTAGAGTAGAAAAAAAATATCTGACCTTTATAGCACCGGTTGCTCACTGGGGCTATCCATTTTCACAGGGAAATTCGAAATAATGAACTGAAAAAGGAAAGATATCATACATGAAAAGTCTCTACAACTTGAGAATTTTCCGTTCAATAAAGTTCACTCAGATTAAATTGTGATTGTGTAATCCGATATTGAATAAAATATATATCAGTACACGATCATCGTGATAGATTGTTGAATATAACACACCGGAGTATATCTATGGAGTACAGTGAAACAGAATTTGTCTGTTATAGACAGCAATAACAACCATAACAATCTGCACTTGGAACAATTTAATTGAGAGCAAGACCGGCCGTATCGATATTCTATTGAGAAATCATGACAGAATGTGAGATGACTGCAATGTAAGAAAAGTTGAGTTTAACAAACTGATTGTGTGATACCTGTCCAGCAGAACTAATTTTCTATTCTAATAGCCTCATTCCAGAATGACATTGTTTCCTTTAATGACAAGGTAGAAATTGGAATTGGACAAGGAAAAATTGTCACAAACATAACTGTAAAAAACACCAGAAGGACAGCAAGATGCACAGGACGAAAAAGGTGTTTCCAATAACATTATGATCGATATTTTCATTATGTATCATCCGGGAAAAAAATTGATTCCATGCTTGGAATTTTCGTTGTTGAATTAGAAATGAACGAGTTGTATTTTCATGTCACTTCTGATATTCATCAGTTTGTATCTGATAAATATGTACAAAAGCAAGATCAAGATGATAGTTCATCACAGTTATATGGAACTGAAAGAAGTGAATTGAACAGCAGAGTAGATTTGGAAGTGAAGTCTTGACAGGAAGTAAGACGAGACTTATCCACAGCGGTGTAACTTTTATCGAATCAATTTTCTACACCATTCTTTAATTCTTAGACAAATATTCAACAATTCCTCATTGAATCAAATAACTCACGAAGTTCATTCTGCATAGTCTTAACGGGAAGAATTTTTATTCACGTAAATACAGCTAGTGTATAAGCTCCGGGAGAGTTTTTCTCCAATAAAGTGTCAATTCAAAAGCGAATAGCAATAAACACAAAAGGATTACTCAACATGCAACAGAATTGCAATCGATCATTCAAAGCTCCAATACGAATGGCCCAATTCTATCTATCACTGTTGTTCAACATCGAATGTTGGGGAAGTTATTTTAAGTCCCAACTAACTGGCAATCTAGAATGAAACCCCCAATTATTTCAAGCTCTCTGCGTGATGAGTTAGTACAATTACCATTAAAATTCACACCATGAATCCCTTCAACCTCTCTTGAATAAGCATCCAAACATATTCGTTTTCAATTACGTGGTTCGCGCTGCATTGCATAACTGAATACTTCCAGTTGATCAACAACTTGTCAACGATTTGGAATCATCACCAAAAAAAAAAGTGCGAGGCCAATGATGGTAAAATTCATCTGACAAATGTCAAAACCATAGTCACATCCTAACCTCATCATCTTCCCTTAATCGTATCAATTTCTTTCGCTGATGGAAATGAAAAAATATATTTTTTTTTCTACTCACAATATGAAGAGAAAACAAGGGAGATCATACAGACTAAAAAGAGAAACTCAGGATCAAATATGAATTCCCACAAGAACACATTATAAATACATGTTCGAGTTCTTTTATTTATTTGTATCTCTGGAAATGAAATAAAAACGTTGTTGCAAGGGTTCCATGAATGCCTATCCATAAACTATCTTGTGATGTATACACGTACTGAGAAAGCACTTGCTAGTTACTACCCCAACGTACAAACTCCGCAAAGCCATTATCACCGCATATACATTTTATCTTCACATTCATATATCCAAGCACTCATATGACTCACCATATCCAGCGACTCTGACCCTGCATAGTTCTATTAAATAATTCACGATTCTAGCCACTGCCGGATTCGCTGTACACTCACCTGAGAATGAGACCGGTGTAAAATTCGTCGGTATATGTCGTCGCGTTATATTGGCCTGTGTGTGTGCACTCAGCAAAGAGTTAGCTGGCGCTTCGTGTCTGGAAAATGTATAAAGTCCGGCGAGTTCAGGAAGAACGTGTGATACCTCAATATATATATGTATACATGAGAAGAGGGTGAAGCGAGAAAAATGATGTTGAGAACGAGTGGCAAGACGGCTCACATTACGACAAAACAACGTTATACTATACACACTGCTGATGTACCTTTTCCTCTTGGTCGATGTACCTATCCTACAACACTTCCTTCACATCACATTGTAGCCTTTTTCCCCACTCTTAATCATGAAAGAAATATATGTGGTGTATCGGGGTAACTATAGTTGTGAGAAAACCGAAAAAACTTGTACATTTATTTCAGTACGTGAACATTTACTAATTTTTTGTTCGACTGCTGTACATTTTGAGAGATTGATATATGAGATGATTTATTTGTATAATTTGGGTTAATGTAATTGAGAGAAGAAGTCTATTTTCGTCGAGTTAATTTGTCATCTGGCATGAAGTCTTTGTTTTTTATTGTGAAGGCAGAGATGGGGCATGAGGAATTGTTGATTGATCATCGGCATGAATTCTGACTTATTTCAAGTATGTTGAACACTTTTATTTTCAATTTATCACATGGAATGTATAAAACGAAATAATGCTCATCGAGTGAATGGAAGATCGAAAAAGAATTGGATATGAATATGGTAATGACATAAATTCGATATATCTTTGTGTGTGTATTATTTTCTAGTCAATACACCTCGTTTATATCAAGCTGTCGATATTTGAATTGATTCTACATTTTATCGCAATTCACATGAATAGTTTATGAAACACGACTTTATTCTCAACCATTCCTTGAAGGTTCGTATTATACAACGAATGATATGAGGAATGAATAACTCTTCTTCCGTGGTATATTTATTTTATTTGTTTTCAAATATTGATCAGATTATTTCAAGTGTTTGGCAAAGTTTCCAGTTGTTTGGCATTGAATATTTATAAAAGTGAATGAAAATATACCGTTACACAATATCGAGACTGCGTTTTTATGTTACTTGCATGATGCATACACATTGTGAGATGAAGAATTGTCGGAGATTCAATATGATCATGAAAATACGAATAGTAGAATGATAAGAAGTTTACAATAATTATGGATCGCAGTGTAATATCGATGAATTTCAGTGAATAATGGAATTTGAGAGATTAATCACTGGAATATCATGAAATGGAGAACAGTTGAATAAATTTTTGTGTAGAATTCAGAACATGATGTATCATGTTAAAATAATTCCTCATTCAAATTTTATATCTGGTGTGATCATCTCTTACAAATTATTCAATTAATACTTCGAGAATGGAACACAATTGAATAATAATTTCACTGCATTTAAGCAAAAATTATATTTAAATATTAACCACAATGAAA
This sequence comes from Meteorus sp. PSUC_FEM 10030008, assembly GCA_018881525.1. Classification (NCBI taxonomy): domain Eukaryota; kingdom Metazoa; phylum Arthropoda; class Insecta; order Hymenoptera; family Braconidae; genus Meteorus; species Meteorus sp. PSUC_FEM 10030008. Next base: position 57,622 of record JABMBR010011849.1, on the reverse strand, counting down.
ATTGAACTCTGCCACTCTTCATCGTCTGTAGAGTAATTTTCCCACACTTCTCATTCGTTCCATCATACATTCACTATCTCAGGTGAAAAAAAAATATGATCATGACTGGCAGACATGAGGTATATCTGTGAAATATCATTTTGGAAATTAACATAAATTTTTTTATTCTGCAGTGATAATGAATGGGGTATTTTTGTTCAACTACTACGTGGAAGTGGAAGTATATTTACTTCACGGGAACGAAATAAGCTGTCAACATTTTGATATTTGTCAAGAGACAACTGTGCTAAATGGAAGTATACGTGAATGTGACGACTGGTAGTCAACCCAAGTACACGATGAGTGAGCAGCCATCTTGAAAGTGTGGACCGTTGACTCACTCAATCGTGAAAACCCACTCAACTATAAAACCGCCGGCGTCGCCTCCGATGCGGTTATCACCACGCGGTGTATTCCCCCATCACTCGAAAATCCAAATCGATCCACAACCCAACTCTACCCATAATTCTTCACTTTATTTGGCTCGCATACACAACTCATGCGCATTATTTGCGTCACGCAAATGTCAAATAGTTACTGAACAATGCGAATTTCATAGACTGATCAATTTATTCGATGTTTAAATGCGTTACATTGACAATTCCACTCACCATGAACTTTTCCAATTCAATATCCAATAATTAAATCCAATTTCGAATATATTTGTCTAAATAAACGATTTCATTTGCAATAAAAATTTTTTCTATCGCAAAATGTATCGAATGTTTCGATGAATCTGACACATGTTGGACTCACAATACCTGATAGAATGATAATCCGATAATATAACAGGAAGAAAAAGCCGTTGGTATTCATCATATACATCATTATGATACTAATGAGCTTTTACATGAAAATCGCAAAAAGAACCACCTTTGCATCTGGTTTTTTATTCCAATTATTTCTTACTCATTCATCCAAGTATCATGATGAATTGTTTCACATTTTCCGTTCATCAGATTCAAAACGAAAATCAGATTATCTGATGAAAAACACACATGTAGGAAATAGGAAATACATTGAATGTTTTCACATTCTTTACAATCTTCACATGCCACTGAAAGAAAAAATTTCGTTTTTTCATCTCATTCCTCTGCAATTTTTGTGAAATAATTACGTAGAGGAATCCTCGCTAAAGTTTGATATAGCATGAGATATGACAGAGGATGTGATCGAGGGCATAAAAGCCAGAAATTCCCACCGAGGGCTTTAATGGTATCACTGATGTGTAAGTTTTCGCCATACAGAATAAATTCATTAAATTCATCAACTTTTTCCGGAAGACAATATCGTGTTAAGTTCATCAATTGTATGTGTCATAACCTCATGTTGTCTCAAATATGTGAGCCTCCAACGCACTGATACTTATCGCTCATGTGATGGATATAATCGAACTGTGAAAATATTCAAAAAATAATTCCTAATATGATTCCAAGGTAGATGTTGCAAAGCACTATGAAATTAAATCTTCCGAATTATCGAACAATGTTTAATATATTCAATTGAAAATAAAACAAATTTCAGCAGCTGCGATACTCATGATTGAACTATGAATGTTCTTCGATGACCCGGTTCTGGTAATTGAATTTTTGTCACTATGATTTTTTTAGCTATGATGGTTTCATAAATATTTGAGTACATTATTCAAAGTAGGTCACTTTTTTTATGGAATTGGAGCTCACGAATGATTCATGTTGAAAAAATGGGGTTAAAAAAATAGAATAGTTGATGGCCGGAATTCTAAAATTCAAGTCACTTTTCACAAATGGTAACTGAATGAGATAAAAATGAAATTAATATTCGAATGACATTATTAAAGACTTTCAACACACTTCAGATTCCGTTTCGAATTCGATAATTCAGTGCATATTAAGAATTAAAATGCGTGAACAATTTGGATATTTTTCTCCATGACTTATCCGCTTCAATAACACTCACAGAAGAACCAGCATCTAAATTCATAACAACTTCGAAATGAATCAGTCATTCATAATGTTATGAATAGAACACGACAAGAGTTCTTGTTTCGAAAAGAAGTTAAGACTTATCCCAGTAGCACTCCAAATCATTGACGGAAAGAAAATTTTCTGAGTAAAGAAAATAAGAAATATTTTATACTTACAATTCTTTCGATGGTAATTTATTGATCGACAGGATCGTTCTTATTTTTGGCACATCGATGAGAATTTTTTAATGAAGTCAATGCGAGACCCACAAGTTTTAAATAAATTCTAGCATGCTACACAAGTGCTTGCTGCAATTTATAGCACAAAACTTGTATCCCTTATCAGATATGATGTAAATTGCAATCAGTCCATCAAACATAAATTATTTTTCCTACCTTCGTTTCTGTACTTTGGAAAATTCTATTTTAAGAATTTCTTTCATCACTCTATATTTAAAAAACTTGGACTCATAGCTTTGTGCGGTATAAAAATTAAGTAATGTATACACTCACAAGATGTAATTGTACTTGATATCGTTTTGTTTAGTAAATATACTTTTCATTCGTCTATGTCTGTCCGGACTCTATGTTTATGGCAGTGTATCTGTATACATCAACGTTTTTTTTCCTCACCACCTTTCATCATGTGTCTAATGGCGTCCCCCTTCGCTCTCCAACTCACCGTGGGAAATGCTTTGTCAATTGTCCAGGTGGTGCTGTCATGAGTGCGGACTTGTGCAGGGTCTTCAGTCTCATCCAAACAAAAACGATGACAACGAATGAAATAGGCTAAAAGTGTTTGAGACGACCGTTGACTTGAGAGTAAATATCACGCGAACATAATTTATTTATGACATTGCAAAGTAATGGGGTAAAAGTATCCGTACATACTCATATCATATGTAACGTGGTGGGTGAGGGAACAATGAATCGATCGTTCAATGTATACATAGAACACTATGCAGTTAAATCTTTAGATTTCTAGTTATAAATGTAACAACCCTCAGTGACAATTTATGTTTATCGTTCAGGCTATATCATAAATGAAAATATTTATCGATCAGTACATGAAATGAAAATTGTTATGACAAATTCAATAATGTGTTCCATCAGACGTATAATTCTCAAATACGTCATCAATTGTTAGTATCTTTGTGATTGTTCAATACGACAAACTGCACTCGATGAATTGAAAAAGTATTTTTATTCGAGACATTTCCAATGTCTGTTTTTCCCAAATTGTTTTTACACCTCAGTAGATGCTCAACTTCCATCTCATCAGCAAAAAGTTACGACTGCTTTTTGACAAAGGTACGATATCATGTATAAAAATTTAGCCAAGATGAAAATCAATATTTGGTCGTTTACCCTACTGAAATTCTCAATGGAAAAAGTATTCCTGGTATGACGGTTGACACGATTATGCTCTTTGTGAGCAATTGGAACGAAGAACATTTCATATATTTCAGTAAAGGAAACCTTCGTTATATCCACAAGGAGAATTATCAAGAAAAAGGGACATAAAAATAAATGGAGATTGTACGAGGAAAAATTGTTTCCCCTGATGATAAACCTTTTAACCCAACACTTCTGGCAAACATATAAAGTCTCTGACTTCAACAGTTTGGCCTCTAGTTTAATTTTCGACACATTCTCTTTGGAATCCTATTCCTCAATATCTATAATGGAAGTACCGGACACTCAGTCACTGTGGCACCTTCCATCAAGTTTAGATATTGAAGTTGTCCTATTTCAACCATTACAACGTGTAGAAAACTATGGAGGATGAAGTTAACACTCTCACATCATGGTTAGAGTTACAAACTGTAGCAAACAATATTCCGTCGGATGGAAATAACAACATTGTGACAAGGATTTGTTGAATTTCCATTCAAGAGGTTTTTACGCTCCTGGTTCAATATATTCTGACGTATTTCAATTACCAAATTAACCTGCAGTAATGTGATTATGTTCACCGAACTACATGAGCAAAAGCAATTTTGAATCGAAGTGGCAATCATGCTACAAGTGGCATCATTACTTTCTCCATCACCTATTCCAGTCAAGACTATCAAAATGTATGACAGGAGTCACCATGATTTTCATCTTGATACTTTACAATGTAATAGAGCTGTTGCAATAAGCAATACAAAATTCATGAATCGTTATACTTTAATTGGAGATTCACAGATCTTCAGTTTCGTGAAAATTCACACGATGATTATTCTAAATTAATGATTCGAAGCACCTTTTTACAGTTGTTACAAAAGATCTGACATCCAACAATAAAAATGTATCGTATCTATCAAAATGATGAGTACACATGTTTGACTAATTCATTTCAGTGTGATGGATGGATTGGGTGAAGTCGATGTTGGTTATTCTTCAGTGTGGTATCGCGCTCGAAATGCACTTGATTTTACTAGTAGAATGATGGTATAACACTCAATGGCTACAACTATTGTATTTACAAGCTCTTAGTTTTCGAATCACTTTTCCAGAAGGCTACTTGCACATACACTATAGTGGATAAGTAGCACCCGTTGCTGCTATTCGTAAATGATGAGTGGAGGTATACATATACTAAAAGGATTGGGATGGAAAATAACGAGAGCGTGGAAAGCAAAAGAGAGCAAATGAGTCTCCACGGGACTCGTGTGGATTTCGTGGCTCGTAATTTTTAACGACGCGCACTCGGTTGCGCCAAGGCCTCTCCATCCTATTCTGTTATACCTCTTCGTTGCTGTGTCGCTCTCTTCTGCGTTTCAAATGATCTTGCGAAACGACGAGCGCACTATGCGCCGCCCACTGCGCGCACTTTGCACACCGCGCGCTTGACAACCCTGTGGGATTTACCGCGTTTTCATCGTCTAACGAGCCCGCATTATGCGCCGCAGAAAACTCAGCTTAATTAAAGATTATAACGCGTGAAATGAATTCGAGCGAGACACAACGACGAGCGCTACCGGCGCGCAAAACACACCCTCCCACTTTGAATGCGGTGAATAATTCTTCCCGGCAGGAGCCGCAACGCGCCACCGGCTACGTCATGCTTCATGCAATGGACGATTGCTTCAACGAACAATAGTTATTTCGTTATTCAATATTGTATACGGAATGAAATGTATTCAGTTAGTAGATTCTCTTTAAAGTAATTGAAAGTTCCAAGTCCCACATGTTTTATATGAAAGTGATGGTTTTAATCGCTCACTTTAACAAAATTGCGAAATCAATCGGAAACAATGAGAAATGACAACAATAAAAGTACCGTTGAAAATAGTTCGAGTGGTTGAGGTTGATTTATTGTTAGATCACTACGATATCGGATTGAATTGATGGAATTTTTCTTGAAGATGAAGGAGTATCATATTTGTGTGGTGTAACGTGATATCCCTACATGGGAATGAAAAATACTTCTGTATACTCCTCTGAAAGTTTTTCAAGTACTTCTGTTTCCAGTTTCACCGTGAATTAAATTTCATAGTCTTCAGTAAAACTTTGCTGTTGGAGAACAATGAAAATACCAACTGAGGTAGCATCAATATAAAAAGTATCACTGTGTACTTTGTCACTACGACTGCTACATCAAAGATAAAATCCAGCTGTTCATGGCTTTTCAATTTGTAAAAAGTGAGCGATGTTAGGTAACAACAAGCACAATTTGCACCTGGTAAGTCATATGTTCCATGACATTATATAATCCAGAAGGATTGAGTATTGAATGAAAGTCGAGGTGAAAATTAATTGATCCTATGGAGGTCGTTGTGTGTATCAAAACTATTTCATGAATGATAAATAGTGTCAGTGCACCAGTCAGTGATAATATCAGTCAGGCAATGAATGAAAAAAATTATAATTGATGAGAGTGAATGAGTTTTTACACAGTCTTAAATTGAGAGTTTAGTCGGAGTTGGCGTGAAAAATACTGAATTTTAGAAGTTGATTCATAAACAACTAAACGACGATCGTACAAATGTCACAAAACTAAGCGAGGGATATAGAGACGAACGGACGATGGTGAACGACATGGTGCAACCACGGACGACTTCTAAGACCAGAAAAGTCTTTAAAATAGTGGCACGAAAGAAGGGTCCTTCGGCACGGAAAAATCGTCTTGGCCTCCACATTTCAAGCGGTTCTTTGGGGAGCTGTCGTGTCGAGCTCGTTTCATGTGATTACTAAGAAAAAGAAAATGCCACTTTTTTTTCTTCACTGTGGGATTGTCTGGGATTTGTGTGTTCGCTATATGCTTCACAACCATTTACGCTGGTTGCTTCTCCGATATTGCACATCGCTATGCGACAACGAGACTCTTGAAAGTGAATCACAAACTTTTTTATTTGAGTATTCGACTGACACGATATTCGTCAATTTATGGATTGAGTGATGATGCAACCATCTGTTATTTTATTGTTGAACAAGTCATCTCACATGCTTTGTTGTAGCTAAGAGACGATATCGGGCTATCTCACGTGGTAATTCTCGTGTACCCATCTCATCAATAACACTAGTCGTTAAATGCAACCTATTCAAGCCGCCATGCAGTCGATGCTAGCCTATCTAAATCTCGACGATCCAATTACATGAAACGACCATTTTGAAAGCATCTCTAGACTTAGTTATATGATGATCATGTAAAATGTCGCTTTACATGGTTGTAATGACTTGCTAACTTATTTCAAAATTAGTGCAATCAATAAATATTGGAGTTAAGCAATAGTAATCTGGATAGTTAAGATTCGAGAGATCATAGACTGCCTTTCAAGTCATAATCTAAGTTCGACAATTTTTCTTTATCTTGAGATCCAGTTTAACACTTCCAATTGGTGCTGATGTCATCACTGCCCCCACGATGCTGGAATTGATCGATATTTGAATACGGACTCTCACTTTTCAAATAAAACTTCATGATATGCATTTCTGCACATTAATACGTGGTTAGGTGTGTCAACAACAATTTTTGCTGTAAATATATACATTTTGGAAAACTCTGTTGGACAATGAAAACGCCTGCACGACTGGATATATTTATGTAGAAAGGGTCACGAAATTTTTTTACCAGAATTGTCGCTACATCAGTCAGAATAATTCGAGTAGTAGTGGAATGGCTTCGCGTTCTCAGCACTTCCGGTGACCTCACCAAAGTCCCGAGTGGAATAATTTTCTGAATAAATTCGAATATATTTTCATATTACCGATCGGGAAAGAGAGTGCACACCCATCGTGAGCGTAAACTTGGTGATATTGCGAATAATGATGAGACATCGTTATATTCGATGTACAACTAGAACAAAAGAATCCTGAATCATCAATAATGAGAACAAAATAGGAATATGAACGAAAGTCTTAGTATTTATGTTAACACTCGCGAAATCCCAAGGTCGATTATGGTGACATGAATCCAGTACTTATGTCATATACAGTAATAATCAAAACGTTTTAGTATTTCAATTTACTTCAAAGTCATCAATATTTCAATTTGTGCTATCTCATACACCAAATAAGCTCAATCTATCTTCTCAAGCACACTCTACTACTTATAGGATACTATATGTAAATTTTGAAAGTTACCTACTGGATAAGACAAATAATCTACAACCAAAAGCCAATATATACAACGTCACATGACCTGAAAACTGGTGATTGATATTTACAACATTTCGAAAGCGGCTCGTCTTCTCACTTAATGAAAAACTTCCGATTAATCATCTATACGGGTAACTTCCACCGAAACTTCTGATGTTTGTTGATGAAGTTAACATCAACAGCCTATTTCTTCAAGACATGTACGAATGTCGCGTGTGGTTAAAAATAATTCACTGAAAAATGCAAAGTTGCATTGGACCTTTTCATCACCCATTCAATAATTCTCAGATCAATATAAAATGGCAGAAAATTGATATTCAAAATGGTGAAGGTCATGTTCTTTGTTTCCATTCATATATTCCAGTCTATTCGATACTGATGACATGTTGAGTATTGTCATGGACAAATCTATTTTACATAGATATCAATTGTAAATAGAAATAATTTTACTAAGTAGCAGTTACATTTTCCTTGTCGTCTCTATCATAAGTGATTTGTCATTATCTCACGACATTATCAAGTGGATAAAACAAATTCAGTGGAATACATATATCATGAGTATTGTCTAAAACTATAAAAGCATTCTGTTATGAAATATAGTTGGAATGTATTTTTGCATATATTTTCAAACAAAGCATTGACAAATGAGGCGTATTGTTTATAATAAATTATTTACCTACGTTCGAGTATTTATATAGATGTTTTTTTCTGCACGAAGTAATTTATGAAAATAAAATTGAAACCCATAGATGGTATATACACCATTACGGAAATGAACAAATGAATATATGAGAATTCAATACAAGTTTAATATATCTGTGGGTCAAATGTTTTTGTAGTACACACTAAACTACTATTCATAACGATTCACGATGATAATTGTTTTCCAAATAAACGGAGCGTGATTAATTCTGGGCAAGTGGGCTGCGTAATCGACGATTGAAATTATGAGTTGGTGTTCTTGTCATAATTTATTATATGTATAGTCGGTAGTTGGCCAATAAACGTCTCGGTAAAATTTCATTGACCAGACCAAGCGGTTTTATTGGCGAACTGCCCAATGAATAGAACGTGTCTGATCCACACTGGTCGCCTTTCACACCATCGATTTTCAATTGAAACATTCTTTTGCGATTTTCATAACGGCGCGATAACAAGTGTAGCACCTATCAATTGGGAAATAATTTCTACCTTCTGATCAAGAAATATTCATGAACATTTTATGTATGCATGAAGCATGGACGAACATGATGGATCTCATCAGGAATGATAAGTAGTTATTAAATAAGTGATCACTCTATTCATCACTTCCTTCACATAAGATTCAAGTCTCAGCTGCCTTCCGGAATTATTATTTTTTCATGGAACAAGAATTGATAAAAGTTCCATCATAATTGGGGCGATATGACAACCAACTTCACTTCATCTATTTGATATCAGTTGAATGCTACAACAACCTGCTGTCATATCATTACTGTTGACGTCCATCGGTATTATGATCAACGTGAGATCTACCGTTATGGATAATCCGTTTCGAAAAGTTGGTAACAAGATCTAATAAACGCTTGCAAATACGACTTCACATTTTATTGATGAATAAAATTCAATTTATAGTTTAATCTCCATGGATTTCCATCATTATCAATAATTATTATGGGGGTAAATATTAATTTCACCTTATTCAATTAGTGTAATCTTGAATATAAAAATTATCGATAACGACGATTCAAGAATTGAAATATTTACAACGTGAAAGGTCATGATTCAATATATTTTAGGTAGACATAAATTTTCAATTCGAGACAGAAATATAGGTTAAGTGACATAAAATTGTGGGAATAAATTGTATGCGCTGAAAAAACGTTTACTGATTCCAATCAAATTCTCCTGAATTTTTGAACTTGGAAAGTGCGATATTTTGATCATTCTTCATTCGAATCAGAATGAAAGAAATGTCCCTTATCTGAAATATTTATTGGAGTCTAACACAATTTGGTTGATATTTTTATTCTATTCTATATCACCAACCGAGTGTGCCTGAATTCGTGTAGAATCATTCGGAAAGATCAGGGCATTTTACTTAGAAAACAAAAACTATGTTGAAATTTCTAATCTCTCATCATCTTTCGACTCACTTCATCCAGAACTACTGAAACGGATGACTACTCTTGTCTGCCATCTTTCTACTACTTGAAACTGACAAAGATGATGCAGTTCAAAAACATCACATTTTCCCATACACGTTCAAGAACTACAAGAGAAACGAAAGAGCTCAATAGGAGAAGGGTAATAGAAACTTTGGAAGTAGCGAGAATTGTGTAGGTGGCACGACCAGAATTGTTAAGTTCGTCCCTTAGTCGTTGACTGAGGTGCTGTGCCGAATGTAATACAGTATAGTAAGTTCATGATAGAATATATAACACTTGGACGAGTCCAACGAGGATGATGTACGTCCATGCATGTATACTGATATGTAGTTGTCTCAGAACGACTCCAAACCATTCACAGACTTATCTTCGACGCTAAATTGCAGAGTGAGAAACAGTTTTTCCTTCGATAGAGATATAAACGGGCGTCTCCTTTTCTTATTTTGCATAGTTAAAAATCATTTTACCTTGACGATCGCGTTGAGTTTCACATTCAGGATTCTCTATTGATGGTAATCCGTTCATGGATGAATTGAATGGACAGTGTGAACACAAGGAAAAAAGGAAGATATCGAGGCATTGAAGCAAAAGCTCCATGATAAGTTTCACTACAACTCTGTGCGTAGTTGTATGGGGTGTAGAGATATCTCGCAACACGGAAGCTGTTAGTAGCCAAAAATGGAAACGAGTAATATGTAGATAAAAATTCCATCAACAGTTCATCGATCGATGTTTTGTCTGATTAACAAAGCCGTTGTACTTCGCTATCGGATTTTTCAATACAGCCATTGATTTACAGTTCGCTTGTTTGGAACGAAATTCTGAAACAAACCTGAATGAATGACGTCAAAAAGTTATCAGTTGGTGAATTCCCATCAAGTAATATACTGTTGAAATTTCACTGAACTAATTGGCAACTTTCGATATCTGTTCGTAAAACGCGAATCAAACTTCCATGAAAACTTATCTTAAATGTTTATCGGAGAATCGAGGAAAGTTTTTGGAAATGCCGGCCAAATCTTATCTGCCCAACTGAAATCAGAATTTTTTCACAATCTCCTAGACATGAGATATTTATCGAATACTCGATGTGTATGATTGATGCAAATCAAAACGAAGATAAATATTCTATCGAAACGATATACATTCCGACTGCTGACCGTTCATTGTGAGCTCAAATCAAATGAATAAAAATGTGAGGAACAAATCTTTTTCCTCGGTATTCTGCGATTATTTTTCCCAACATTATAAGTGGATGAAGTTGGAAGCTCAGAATTTCCAAACGAATGAGACATGAAGAAATCCGACAATTTCCAAAAATTCTTGGACGGATTACGTATTCATTATTCATAGCGCGACATATCCAAGTTGATAAGGGTTCAAAGTTGATGTAAGAGACGGCCGTATCGGACGAATTTTGCATGGGTCAAAAAAATGATGGGATGACGCAATTTCCATATGAAGATCGATTGGTGACAGTGATTGGTCGAGAAAGCCAATGCGCATATTCGAACTTGGAAAACAATTACATATTTCATGAATGACATTTCTGCTGCTGTCTCTATATTTTGGTACAGTAGAAGAGATCATAATATCACACTTTCTATCATTCATCATTCGTGAATACACAGCTACAACAATCACAATTGAAGGAGATAGCAATCATATAACACTCGTGTATCTTCAAAAAAAAAAGTGTGTCCACTGTATCACCAAAATTCGTACGTACTCACATTGTAATTATATAAATAATGAGTAAGTGGAAGTGAATGTGTGGCAAAATCAAGAGACTCACGTACCAGACTTACTTTTAATACGCTCTGAACCATTCGAAGTAGGATCTTCCTTACGCAAGCTGGACGTCATCCAGCTATGGTAGGACGGAACAGTAGGGTGCGGACGTGCTTGCTCGTAATTCAAGTGGATGAGAGAATGCGCAATCCCTTGCAGTCTCCACATCGACCTCAGTTTCCGCGATGATACCGCACGCTCGCCCCCGACTTGGGTCAACACACGATGAGCGTCGCGGGAGGAAGAATTCAGCCAGCTTGGAAAAAGGATCTCAAGGATTGGGGATGATACATTGGCGACGGAACGACCAGACGTGAACGTGATTCTCGAGTTTGTAGCCCGCTTTCCCCATTGAACTACACACGCTCTGCTGTGATATACGCAAGTACACACACTCCAATCCACTCCCATTGCGGTTAGGTTGTATGACATATCATACATGCCAACAACAACTTCACACCATTCTTCTGTTTGAATGAGCGAAAAACAATAATTTGCCTGCGGCAATGTACCTTATAGATGCGTCGCTAGCAATCACGATGGCATTTCATAACGCAAGTTGATCAATGATGGTGACGGAACAGGGATCAACATATACCAGCTGAATAACCGGTCATTGGTGCTGCGTTGCAAGCCATTATAAATTACTCGTTGTCTCTAAGCTTGTCCGGTGTTTACATATAGGACGTCAATCAGCTTCAATCAGTTAGCGAACATAGTCTGAATCAGTGAATGAATAGAATGTTGTGGATATGTAGTGGTGAAGTGCGATACATAGGACATACGTTCCATATTGTGCCGAGCAGAATATTATCGTGAATGATATAGGAATGATGAAGTGAAAGCACGATAGAGAGATTGCATAGCAAGAGAGGGAGTGAGAGTGGGAGATGAAGAGATAGAGAGAAAGAGAAAGGGGTATGCTGGATGCAAGTAGAGTGACATGTGTCTGATGAGTAGTATTGCTGGTGATGCACTGTTGCCATGGCCACCAAAATTGCTCAACTGATTGATCTATACTGCTTCGCTTATACCATGTGTATACGTTCATCAATGATGTTGCAACAAGTCCTAGGCAATTTATTGCCACCATTTTCACAATATTTAATCCTCTTGTTATAATGCAAACGATAACGCATAAAGTCACTATGTATCGCCGTTTTTTTCCTTCATAATCGTTATTACCAACTATGTATTGTAATTTATCGGTTGTTAGATATTTGCTCGCACTGGAAAATATTTATTCGACAATCGGATAATGCAAAATCATGCAAATTGTACTTTTTTGGTACTGGATGAAGATTCGCAGAATGGAACACATGAAATCATTCAGCAGTAAAATTTTTTGAGTATTCATGAGCTATTAATTATGGAAGAAGAGAAGGAGGATGTGGGATAAACTGTTTTCCCAGAATTTCAATAATATTTCAATATCAGATACATAACATCATGACTATATCTATGGAAAACGAATGCGCTGCTAATTCCATAAATGTATATTCAATTGCTTTCTATAAAGCTATTCCATTTTTGAAGTGAGAGCGAATGATTTGGCTTTTCTACCTAGATTTTTATTCATGCACCATTGTCGCACAACCTGTACGACAGAGCACCCTACAAAAATGGCCCTCCAGCTCGATTGCCATTTTTCCATTTGCATATAAATAAGGGGGGTTCGCGTGTTTTCACCAAGAGGAAAAAGGTAACCGCGCAACTGTATACGGTACTATACCTTCAGTCTACGCCTATAGACTTTATATAACCACGTGTGTGTGCATACTTATGAAGTAGAAATGCAAACATGAGAGAAGAGTCCAAAGTGTAACGTCTCTCTTCTATGCATACAGGCATCTTTCATGGCATGCTACTCAAGTGTATAATAAGTGCCTGTGAGGTATACTTCATATGTAGATTCGTCTGTAAATAAATTTGTTGCAACAGTGAATATGGTACTTCATGAAAGAGCGCAATATCATAAATAAGAATAATAACATTGAATAATTGATGAAATTATGTAAAATATTATTTTCATCTATTATCAAACTTTGACCCACGTTCTTCAAACGTGAACAATTAAACTATGATTATATGAATGATTAATCATAAATTGATCCAAATTTCGAAGCAACTCCAAACAAAAGGGCACATGTGTCTCAAATGCAAGAAATAATAGTCCGAAAATTATCATAGAAATGATAATGGTATACGAAATGAATTGAATGCACGACCGTATATATTGGAGAACATGCACACATATATTTACCCAAAAACTAAACAATGCTGTCAGTGTGGGGTGTATTTGCATAACAATGTTTGAACCACTAAAATCCAAGACTGCATGACGGCAATGAGTCTGCACTAGAACTAAAAATGATATATCAAATTAATAATATATTTTTCAATTAACAGACAAAGAAGGATAAATAAAAACCAGTAAAAGTTTAATTTGCCTGTTGCTTTTCATTATATGAAAGTTTATATCCGAGTTGGCTACACTATATACAAAATTTAATTGGATTTATTCATTCAGGAATATTTGTTCCGAGCACAGTGTCGACGTTCTCGAACCATAGCTGAATAATAATCGCATCATTCTGTACACTATATGCGACTCTTGAATGGAAATCGTAGCTCCAAAGCGAATACTTCAATTAACACGAAGAAATTGGGATTTCAAGAAGACAATAGTTGACAAAGATTGAATTTTTATCGAATCACCCCTTTTTCTTCAACCACGTTCTAAATTGACGTTAACAATTTGAACAAATAAGTTCTCCCCTTCCTTAAAAATTGTGCAATAGTTCAAAATGGCGTTAATGTCAAGTCATGAAATGATGAATGTAGCGAAATGCTTGATAAAAAAACAGCTCACAAACACACGTATACACACAATTGAACTCAATAGATCGTTGGATAGTTGTCCCACAGGAGAAGTAGTCTACTCGAAAAAGGTCTGGTCAGCACACTCCGCCCAAAGGGGATCGAGGTGGTAGCTTGGCAGAGGGCCTCTGAACTCTACACTGCAAATATAGAGTGCGTGATGCACTTTGCCATTAGCGTGCTCGGGGGCACTAACCCTAAATACTAACACGGCTCTATGCGGTGAATTGCACTGCATTATAATGTGGCCGCAGTGACCCATGTATGTAGGTGCTTTTTCCCGGGCCCATTATTAACCTCGATATATTGAATTTCGTTTATCGCACGATCAAAAATTATCAGCCGTGCGACCACATCAGTACGTGAAAGAGGGTATGCGAATCAAATGGCTGGATAGCACGCTCAAAATATTCCATATGAAATGTCTCGATACTTAATATAATTACATGAGATATTACAAAATCCTTCATAAAATCTATTCATAATGTTGTGCTTTTAATTTCCTGACTTTTTAGTATTTCTTGCTGTTAATTAATGCTTCGAAGATATAGAAATGTGTTTACGTAAAGAAGAAAAGAATGATGATAACAATAATGGTAGAGCACAAAACAACTTGAAGGTTGAAGGTAGAAAAGAAATGTATGTCTTGCGTAAATTGCCAGTACAGATAGTATGCACGCGAATTTCCATGCGCGAGAGCAGCCTTATATGTATATTCAAATATATTTGTATATATGTTCGCATTTATTTTGAATTTTATTCACCATTTACCCGTGGATGTGCATCATTTTTATGAGAACAATCGAGCAGGGCTGGAATCATGTGAAATATTGGTGTGAGTGCACTGTATAGTGTCAGATAAAACCAACATCGATCTTATATTATTACCCGGCTTCCATTTAGATCGTGTCGCTTGTGTAACTATTTCCATTTTTCAACGGTTTGAAAAAGACGTATGTTCCTGTTACAAGGAACTTTATGAATACTTTGTCAAACGCTGAACTATCTCGGTTTATCAATGTAAGATCCAATCGGAAATCCAATATTGACCCGGTGACTTTACACTCGAAATTTTATGTTTATTTTATTATTGCAGTGCACAAGTCAACAGCTGCTCTCCCTTCATTCACTTTGTAGGATAGAAAAAGGATGATAGCGTGAATGATGATTTGTTGGTGTGATATTATGCAAAGTTGGAGATGGGAATATGACAGTCAGTGTGGGTGAAAGCGCAAATTCAAAGGGTGAACAAAGTGTCTCGTTCATGTCAATAATGATGTACTGGATATTGAAAAGTTGGAGCTACCATTTGGTGCTGAAATATACACGTCAATGCCAGTTTATTAGGCTTGTCCGAACACGTTTGATTTTAATCCGATTTAATTGCATGAACAACGTCTGGTTCTAACTGCATTCGATAAATAGCAGTCTCATCTAATCTGATAATGACTTATCAATAATTCTTCGGGATAAATGGGAAATTTCATGCATAATTCTTCACTTTTGGTTACTAGTAGGAGAAGAATTAACTTGTTCATCGGTAGCAAATCATTGATGCTCTCCCTTCAGTTCATCCATTTCACGGCATTTTTCTTGTCGCGATTTTCAACACGAATTCTTTTCAGGAATGTTGGAGATTACCAGGATTATGTTATTACGTACAGAAACATCATATGGGTCATGAGCATGTTTTTGAAGACTGATATTATCAAATTTCGCACATTAATAACTCACGTAATAAAAATGGTAACCGGGATGATGTCATTACAATTCCGATAAATGAAACGACAAATAATCTAATATGAATGGAATAATAAATAAATGTGTATTGATTGATGTTTACACGAGCGACATTTTTTGTTCGTTATCCAGATGTTTGAATATTTATCAACCATTTCGAACCTGCATGTTTGATGCTACCAATGAATACCATGAACGTCTCCTGTATATGTATGTTGCACAGTAATTACTGAAATCCATCTCTATTGTTATTCACAAAGGTTTGTATCGTTTTTCTACCGTTTGCACAATTTTTAATCCTCTCACAGCGCCAACAGTGTCTCATCAATCTTCCAGACGCTCAAGTCTCACGTTCCACACCATCGATCATTTATACATTTGGGTAAAGTCATGTCAGCCAACATTTACCAGTCTTTCAGCACAGTATTTAATCTACATTCTCGGTGAAATTTGTGAAATATACGATCGTTGTGAACGGTCTGAAATGTCATAGATATTTTGACATTTTCATATCAGCACAAATTAGTAGTCAAGAATCTCATGAACACATTCTCCATCTTTGAACAAATGGTAGACATATAATTAAATCGAATATATAATGTGATACTATTCTCTAACAAAGCTAATTCTATCTAGACATTCAGTGTTATCGATTTTTCCCGTGTGTATTCCTCAACTCCTATGATTTGTCACATAATTAAAACATGTCACAGGTTTCATTTCATCGCTGACTATGAATAGTGGCAGAACAATTGTCAACGTTAAGATAAGACCTCTCAGTTATTGAACCATTTCATCCAATTGACATAAAAATAAAAAATCCCTCTATGTCTTGTAAAATCAAATTACTCAATTCAATCAGATGCCAACACAATATTTTCACAATTCAATCGTGAAAGATTCGAGGCATAATTCAATATTCTGATATGTCACAGAAGAAACTGGATCACAGTTCAGGACTAAAAATTTCTGAAACAATAAAAATCAAGGCAATTTCCAACTCGTATATTTGTAACACTATCAGTTACGAAGTAATTTTTAATTTCCTGGTAACAAAGTCTATGCAGAGAAAAAAATTTGTAGAACCTCGGCATAATTTTTGTTGATTATTTTTTCATGTTGTTGTTTTTCTATTTGTAAATTCACAGAGTGGACGTACGGAATAAAGCAGTGAGCGATGCTCAACATATTTCGGACACGAGTGTGTTTGGGCCCAGGGCATATTTTAGGACGACAGTCTCACATCCAGCAGTTCTCGTACTGGATGATATCAAAAGGCATGACGCAGCGATTTACAGATGCAGAGTCGATTTCCGTCAAGGACAAACCAGGAGTGTGCACTACAATCTCTCTGTTATTGGTGAGTTTAAAAAAGAAAAATACGTAATATGCTGACAGTAAAATACAACCATTTCTCACAGTATCGAATCATTTCACTTCTCGTCTTCATACAAAAGTTGAATTTATTCCCGCGGCTGTCAATAGATGGCAATTCTCATCCAATTCATAACATTGCTCCATCATGAAGTGATTCGTCTTAAATGAAGATGAACATGAAGTGTCACGTAATAAAAAATAACGGAATACTCAGCTCTCTCCGAATCGTGGTGAAATGAAATTGATATCAAGCTAGAGAACAGTGGCCATTTACTCATTGCAGGGATATTATGAGAATCACAATAATCATAATGGGAATATAAGTAGGGGGAAAGAATACCATAGTAACCAGTTGGGAATTGCACTTCTCTATGGTGTGCACTTGGCAATCATTATCCTTTCATTAAATCACTTGGTACTAGATGAGTAATGGTACCCCGGATATCTTATCAATCAGGATAATTGCAGTATTTCATACCATAACTGTCCAGTAAAACTCTGAGCATTATCGTGACTACACTCAAACAAAATGAATGCGGATTCTCATCAGAAAAAAGCCTTCACCACTTTTTCTCAACCCATTACAAGAGAATATATCTCCAAATATTGCGTACAGTGAATGTGCCGCAGTGCAGAGTCTTGGTGGTCATTGAACAGTATAAACAACAAGCACATATACACATTCTTCCGAAATCTTATTGTCTCAAAAAACATCGTCAGAGTACAAAGGTCAAACGCATCCACGGTATTTCAAAAGAACGGAGAGAAATTGTCCAGCAGGATAACTAGCAGACGAGAGCGGTATTTTCATCAGAGGAGATTGGTTCCTGGAAGTTTCCAGATTACGTTTCAGACGTTGCACTCCCCTCGCTACATCTCTGGTCTTTTCAACGAGGACGCGATTCAGTGGGTCGTAACCACTAACCGTTTGGCAACATCGTCATTCGTTATTCTATTTTTTTTTCCTCCTTCAGGCCAGATATATACAGCTAAACAAAAGTATAGACACACACATGATGCCACGACAAATGTTGTTTAAGTATAAGTACATATATATGAATGTGTGTTTTTATAAACACAGATATATGAGAAGCAAAGACTACTACCGATGGATTGATTGCTTTCTCTGCCTCAGGCCATATGAAATGTTATGGTTACGTTCTGTACTGAAAACTCCAGCTTGAATTTCATAATTTTCAATCGATTGATAATTCCAAAGAAATTCTACGGGAATGAAATTCACAAACTGTACGACAATTCTAAGCTAATTAGAGTGGAAGGTTAAAAGAGGTTGAGGGAGAATTCATTTTTCTAGAAAATATATCCTGAACAGATGAAGGAAATCAATTGTTAGTAACAAACGACGAACGTCATAGGTCAAGGACCTATTCGTGAGAAACTTCAATCATCCTTTCTTTGACATCGTCGAAGTAATTTTCGAACTCATTTAATTTATTATATTTGAAGCTTTCTTTAAACAAATCGATAAAAATTATCGCTGATAAAGAAGTCGTATTGAGGTGTTGATCTGATCCTATTCCAACTTTCCAACACCTCTGGCGTACTGTTAGCGTATCAGTCATCACGTCAGGTGAGGCCCTGCATTGACAACGTATAGGACTTGAGTGTTTTGACCCGAGAGACAGAATACCTTCATTGTGTGAGAAACTCGTTGGGTGCAGTTGTTGAATGAAGCCCTTTTGCATAATATCGTCGAGGTATTCAACCACGTGTTTCATGTTTGATGCACAAAGTTGAAAGAGCAATGTAGAAAGGACACAGGGTGAGGATCTAACATCGTTTTCCAATCGCTTGTCAACGTGAATGAATGAACGTACACATTTTCTCTTCCGCCCGATAATTAACTCATGTAAACTGCTGTGATGTTGACCAAAATCACATAATGCATATATTGAATTTGTGTTTGTAATAATTCTCAAATGTGGTCAATGCAGGTAATACCTCACGATCAACGCAAAATTGATGAGATACAACCCAATCAGGAGATTAAGTTACATCAAGCAAGGATGTAAAATCACCTCGAGTTTAAAATAACAGCATAATAGGATGGAAAAATAAAAATAAAAAAAAACAAAGAAAAACAAATAAAAAAATACGACAAAAAAACAAGTGGCTGGAGGCGGAAAAAGAGGAACCGAGAGAAGAGAGGAGATCGGAAAAACGCTACGTAGAATCGTATGAATTTATGGGGGCATAAATCGAAAAATGCCTCGCTCCGGAGGCTACGATAATTTCGGGGTTGACCCGCACGTTCCTCCCTGGTTTTACCTTCCCTCTCTGCAAACCTCACCCTATATTCTATAGCATTCCATATCGATATAGTATATGTACTCGGTATAGGTTGCCGCTTGGAGGTTTGTCATAAATCGCCGAAAATCATAACGACTCGAGGGGATGACTATGAAACTCTTTGCATTCAACTGTGTGTAGTAGGAAGAAAAAAAATAAAAGTTTTTTATTATTATTCGAGTGTTACTTGAGTAGAAGAGAATATGAGAGATAGGTGATGATTATTTGTGAAATTATCATGGATGATTAATCTGTACATATCGATTATGGTGGCAGATGATGATAGTATGCAATAGATTTAATGATGATATGTAAAAGTTTAATGATCACCAATGTTTTTAAACTGGTGGATCAATTCCATTCAAACCCCAAATGAATGAAACAGGGCGATTATGTGTGCTAGTTGAAATGTTTGGTGCTTTGAGAATGGTTGAAGGCTGTTACTGTATCATTATTTATTAATAAAAAATATTCATCGAACATAGTTCAAAAGGGGTAGTATCAGTATGGAGATTGGATTCAAAACAAGAATGAAGTGAAATTGCGAATGTTCCAGAAACTATTGACCGATTAAACTATTCGCGATTCACTTCTCTATGGTTACGTGAGGAGCATGAATTGAATTCATTAATTATGAAATTCAAAAAGAATTCCGGGAATTAGGTATTCAAATTCTTGAATTCATCGAAAAGTTCAGCCCGGGTGAACTGTCACAAGATGAAAATTCTGATCAATTAATAAATATCGCCTTCATCCTCGTGAATCGAATTAGTTGCACTGCAGTTGTTCCTGCAAATTGATATTCGAACATTGTTATTAAATCCTACATAGAATGAAACTCAGGAAAGATGAAAATTTTATTGATTGTGTGAATATTTGATAACTCCACCTCAATGCGAACAATGTCAAGTAGCGAAGTATTGAAGAGCTGACAATTATTAATTAACTATTGAAACTTCACAACGGGATTCCTTAACCTCTGCGCATGCATCGTAAGAATTTCCTACAAACTGTCAGTCGCGTTCGAGTACTGGTTGTCATATACTTCACCGTTTCATACATCATCATCAATTTTGTGTTCCCATTGAAATTTGTCACTTCTGTGAAGTGATGAGTAACACGTGTGAAATTTTTGTCGCGATGTATGATATTTCGTATGATGCTATAGTATTGTGTAAAATTCAAACATTCCAGCGAGTGGTGGTAGCCACATCTTGAGGTCACTCGGCATTTAGCACACTAAACTATTTACGGATACCCAGCATCTGTTCCACAATCGTTTGTATGCTGTGACCCTTGTCATTCCGCAGTGGTTCACATTTTATTTCTGTATGGGCGAATTATTGTACAGGTTGTATGCATATTCTCGAACTTTGTCCAATCAATTATCCCCCATGTGAAACTAAAAGTAGAATATAAATGAAATAAAACCCTTTTACCGCAGACATTATTTGCCTAATGGAAATCAACAGTCTGATATCAGTTCAGTCTCATAGTAACTGACTAACAGATGTAACTAATGCATTCATGATCAACCAAAGTGGAAACTATCACTTGAAGATTAATTTTAATTCATTTGAGAGACAAAAATTCTTCATGAATGAATCTGCTACAAAGTGAAAAGAAAGAAGTGGTGATTATAACGCTGGAATTATTCGCTGATGAAAACGTGACATGTCCCGATTCGTCATCCTGTTGAGAATTCAGTTAGCTTCTTATCCAATGTACATACTCTATCGTTGCGAATTACATCATTTCATGTCGTTTTCTTCCTTCATGAGTCAACCGTGAATTTGTGAAGATTTCTGATCGGCTCAGAGTGATGATTTTCTATGTGACAGAATAAAGCGCGTTGCTCAATCTCATACCGGGAATTCTGGTGTATGATCTTATCATTCGATGGTCTATAGTATTGAATTACTCCAAGAATGATAGTAGGATTGAACATCTGATTCATCTGTCAGATAATATTTAAATCTGAAAAATTTCATTATCTCAATATGACACAATGTTACATAACATGTGAGGCAATGAAGAAGCATATGGTCCGTAAAAATCAAGCGAACATTGAAAATCATTAGAAATTATTCATGGCGCTAACATATGTGAAGCGAAAGGTGAATTTATAACCGTATAGAAAAGTTTTCCAAGCTTGTGCAAATTTATGTTTGCGTTCAAGTCCAACGCCATTGAATGAAGAGCAGCAGCGACCAGTAGATTGCTAGGCATTGGTCCGTTTATGCGAAGATCAGAGAGCGAAAACCACCCCCACACTCTCACCGTACTTTTATCGATAGATTTTAATATTCACTGCAATATTTCACCGATGGTTACTAACTTTTACACCTCCAAACATTCAATACGTTCTCATATTTAACGACACTTTTCAAATCAATGTTTGTTTTACTCATTCCATTTTCTACCAGTATATTTTTCACTTCTATTGCTATTATTTTTGCACTGATTTATATAGGAACTCTAGAATTATTATCATTAACGTCAATGCCTTCAACGTAGGATCAAATTAGTTGAATGCCACATCCACTCATAATTACTGACTGCGCCTTATAATTTCCCTCGACGTTATAATTAAAGTCTCTATTTTCAACGTTGCGTTGAATGACATCATCGTCGTACGCCACTATGTTTTAAGATATTTTAGCTCGTCAACTCGTCCAACTCTACTTTTTCTCATTACACATTTTCTCTTCTGAAATTATCGACTTTACGTTGACGGAATAATAACAACATCGCATTAAAATATTTGAGAGAATTTTTTTGCGACTCTTTTGTCTTATTTGATATGCAAAGTATTGAAAAACGAAAGAAAAAGTTTCTATATGGATGAGTCCGTATGGGAATTTTGACATTTCTAAAATTGTGAATTCATTTGAATGAGACATGTGTACAATTTTTATAAGAAATATACATCAATCCAGACGAACAATGAATTTTAATGAACTGATATATTCATATATCGTGGAAAATTCAGAGAAATTTCGTATTAGATTAACATTTCCAATACTGTTCTTATATTTGCCAAATTTTCTAATCATAATCATGTTGTCATTGACAAAAAAGAATATAGATAAAATGTGTACAAACAAAAGTTATATAAATAATTTCAGCATTTGTATTAACCATGACCTTCCTTTTTGAATTACATCCACTTTAATTTTGCACCAGAGAATTTCAGTCCACAACAGCATGATATATTCCTTGTTTTACATCAAGATGGCGCACGTAGTTATATGGACGTAGTGTCGTTGGCATACAAAGAGGCTCAAGTACATAGACGCAGAGTCCAAACTTTTTCACATATTTTTTTTAGAACGTGCCCACACGCCACTCAGGTTCCCCTGTGAACCACAATCATAAACTGCCAAGCCTCGTTGCAGCATTCCATACTGGTCTGTCTAAAATTTCAGATTCGCGACACTCAATTAACGTTTTGATGGCGATGTTATTTTATATAAAATTTGGAAGTGATATCCGTTGCATGATTAAGCATAAAATCAAGAATCAAATCATTAATAGTATCGGAACTCAATTTATTCACATACCACTAATATTGATGATTCAATACGAAGTGATGCATCACAATTATTTCAATATGATCATCAATAAGTTTTCTGTATCGATGGAAATATAAAAATTTACATATAAATATCATCCAATTTCTTATGAAAATTGTGAAGGATACCGTGAGTACATATTAAAAAATAAATGAAAAGAAAACTAAGTTTTAATCGAAAGTTGGAGGAGAAAAGTTGATAAAGTGAGAAGGTAATGTATATAAAGAACAAATTTATTTCCTATCGACATCTTCCCCCTATTTTCCAGATTAATTATTCAATTATAACCAACACTTTATCAATAACTTTCAATCATTTTTATTTCACAAAATTAACGAGTAACTTCGATCAATAAAATACATTATTGATATAAATGCGTATGATGGAAATAATCCCTGTCGCAATATATATTTTATTCTATTGCGATAATTTGTGAAAACAGTTGATAACGAAATGAATTCGATCAGTAAACTTATGGATGATATGTTTCGTGTGATGAAAAATCAATGCAGGACGTGACAACAATTATTTTCCTTCAGGGAAATGAATCACAACATTAGGTCTGGAGATTTATCTGATGAACGGGAGAGAATGTAGAGTTAATAGCTCCATTAAATCATTTATCTATTCATTGAATCGATCAATCATAATAGAAGCGATGCGAAATGAAATCATTCTATAATTGTACAATTAAAATATGTCAATACTTCTATATATTCACGATGAGTCTCATTGCATGAAACGACACGAATTCATCCAATCAAATAAATTTCAACTGCGTATATATATATGATGTCAGTAAAATTCCAAACATAAAGTTGTTTCCGATGAAAGCCATTGTTTTACAAAACTTAAAATGAATTAATTATCACTTGGCTCATCAAAATATGAACTTTAATATATATCATCTGCTGGTTTGCAATTCTTTTTCTTCATAAATCCATGAATAGCTAGTTAGATGACAATCGTCCAATATTTCAATGAAAAATGTCATTGAAACAGTAGGTTGATAACCTGCGACTTGCTGTTCTACTTTCAGAAAAATCATTGGCGTTCACTGCTATTCTCTGTCAGCGATCAATTTTCCACAATACAGTCGTTGACCTCATATTCTCTTTATGACATCAGAGATTATATTTTTTCTTAATACTCTCTCCAATAAATTCTCCAGTTACTGAACTATGTCACTCTTACGTTGGATTATTTCATTCCTTCTACATCATAAACATATGGAGCAGTTTCAGTATCGTGATTTTCCTCATTCTTCAAGAACCTTCTCAAAATGTTGAACCATATTAAATTCTCAATTTTCTTCCAGGAACTTAAATGCATACAAATGCAACAATACGTTCTTCTTCTTGGCTATTGCTTTTTGTAAATGTGAACAGTCACTGTGAGATATCAAACAATTGTACACATGGATGCTACATGAGAATAGAAAAGTGGATGAATTGAAATTTTTTTTTCCAGCAAACAAGTTCGGTAGTATCATTTATTAGCGTATAATTCAACGTGGTACAATGAGCGCGCATGTGACGCGAGTCTTGACCATCAGGTCTACAGAGTTGTTGAACAAATTGGAATGATTTTGAGCTTGGGGATTTCACATCGGCACATGTTCGCTGAATCAATTTCGACCCGGATCCCCCAGCGATTACTTCGTAAACACGCTCGTTCAACAGCTTCGATTAACGTTCATTCCGTTCAGTTTATTTACTCGGTTGCCGAGTGCATATAACAAATTCTATTTTCTCCTACATTAATTTATAGTTCGATACATTCATTTTCA
The DNA here is from genome assembly GCA_018881525.1 of Meteorus sp. PSUC_FEM 10030008. Classification (NCBI taxonomy): domain Eukaryota; kingdom Metazoa; phylum Arthropoda; class Insecta; order Hymenoptera; family Braconidae; genus Meteorus; species Meteorus sp. PSUC_FEM 10030008. The sequence goes on along the minus strand of JABMBR010011849.1, from coordinate 32,443 downwards.
ATATATCCCATTGTTTTGCAATCACGTGCGCTTCCTGTGGTCACACGAATAAATTATCTTTCATTCACGAGGGAAAATAAATATCGAAAATATATGTATTGACATTGCAATTTATTATGATCATTTACTCACCGTTATAATATTGATCGTATAAGGAAGTGTACGTACTGCGTTCGAAACTATAATGCTTGGTTGGTACATCCATTAATTGAACGATATATACCTCAACTAGTTACTCACCCGCATACAAATTCTAGTTTTGAATTGAATCTACTACTCCTTCGCTTGTACACTTCATCGTTTAGCTCATTTCAGTCAATGTGACGAGAGTAGTTTCCGATTGAGCACACCATAAAGCGCGCTGTCTGACTACATTGGTCTCTCTACCACTTACGATAATGCTCTAGCGGCGTTCCATCTTGTGCAAGCACTAGGCTGCTATTCTCTACTGATATACACCATTCGCATACCACCCGTTTCACTTAGGACTTGACGCATCACCACTTGCCACACTCAATTGTACTCGAATTTGATGGATAGGCTAAATTTTCAATACACTCATTGTCATAAGCATATTGCGTTGTTATTCACAAGAACATTGTTGACTCAAGATTCAGTGCTGAACAATTTTGATGAGACTTTGCACAATTTTCTTTAATTATTCAGATTTGTTGGGAAGTATATTTTCCTTCGGTTCTGTTTTAGAGCTCTGTAACAAACAGAGCGAGTGTATTTGTCTTTGTTGTCGATATTTCGGGTGAGATGTTGGCAAGATGAGTTGCGGTGTGACAAACTAATGCGTAAGGAAATTCGCAGTTGAATAATTTTTGTCTTACATTTGAGGGAAGAATAATGCAAAACAGCACTAAATTTCATACACCATGGCATGACGCGACTGAACAGGAAAAGCGACAATGGCCGTGCACTGAGGTGCCTGTGTGGTCACGGTAGTAGTGATGAATTGAGTTACGGCTTATTCGAGAATAAAGCAGTATGTGTAGAAGTTATGAGTTACGTTGATGAGATCCCGAACAGGCTCTATCCGTTAAAATGTATGAAAAATTTTCAAAATGAGATTCATAATTTTACATAGCATCACAGTATGAATAATTTTCCTTTTGTATATAATTCTTCTGAAATGTAAGATGGAAGGTTGAAGGGTTGAAACTTAATTTTCAATTTCATTCATTGAATTAGAAATGTGAACGTTCAAAATGATGGACAAAAATCTATTACTTCATAACGTGAACATATTGTTCAGGAATCAATAACCGTAATTTCATATATTTTCGGGGTTATGACTCAGAAGTCACAACTGTTGTTATTCGTGAGGATAGCCAAAGTCAAGAATATCTTTGGATGTTGCGGTAGCAGAAAAGTAGTTGTAGAGCAACAAGAAAATTTTGAAAAGTGTTCTCATCTGATGTCGGAAACTTGGTGCAATCAGTCACACGATGTAGCTTTTTAAAATGTACTTGAAAGATTTTTACGCAGTACGATTGTGAAGCCCCGAAAATTATATCCATCACTTATAATCGGCTTTCCCCGAGCAGCCATGAGAGTTCGCAATTTACCATTAGTTGCATATAATAATTCTGTCGATCGTCTATGTTAATTTATAACCTCCATTTACATAGTCTAATGATTCCACTCTCATGAGATAATCCCTATTATAGTTACCATATGCTATTGTGTACATGAATATATACGTTCACATATTATTCGTGCCAACCCACACTTATGTGGTTGCAATTGGCAGTATCTGTTTGCGCAGATATCGATGAACAGAAAAAATAGCGAGTTCACATCATCTTTATACGTGAAAAAAATACTCATCATTACTTTTCAGCAATGAAAATTTGTCTATTACAGATTCAATTATCGCCTTCAGCAGAGTAACAGAAAATTTATGACGCTTATTAATTATTTCTCACGATATGAGCTCCAGTGAAGACACAAACTCATTACAATTTGGAAAAAGCATAAGAAATTCACCAGCAAGTTTTCCATTCTCTACCAACATATTCTAGAGTAACGATCCTATGAGAGAAGTTGGTAGAGCAACTTTTGTTATCAGAGAATATCATTTTCTATTAGTGCAGAAAATTATAGAGGTAACCAGATGAAAAAACAATGCACACCAACGTAAAAATTCTTCCGGCACCTCGATAATGGGTCTCTGATATTAAAATTTTCTATGAAATTATAGAATCATTTTTCCAAATATGCAATCAATGAAAAAAATAGGAACAACTAACAGTCAGGGGCTAATGAGTAACCGAGGGTCTTGGTGATCGGATTTAGTTCGCGACAGAGACATTTTTATGCATCTTTTTATTCGAGTTCAATCCAAGATGTAACTCATTAATGGTCACTAAAGTCATATTTTTATTTGAGAATTGACAGTAACGATTTGCCTAATAATAGCCTAGTCGTATCACCGATTCATCCGTGGTATCGATTGGACTTTTCGTATTTCTCTAATGGTAGAGTTCCATCTGGCGTATACATTGCTACATCAAATGCGTATGAGACAGTTCCATTTTTCACTGATGTCTGTCCCATTAATCATGGTTTCTAATGAACACGTGCAATATAATTATCGAACGCGCTGACATCGCCTTTTGGTATGTCGAATCGAAGTTGGCATGGCAGCGTAGCTTGTGAAGAGGCAGGATACGTAGAACAGTGCTGTAACTCGTCAACGATTGTCGTCCCGCCACATCCCGCGTCCTCCTCTCTCACGTTCTCTGATGCACATCCCTCTATCTATCCGCTCAATTACCTGCCTACCCTCAAATTATCACTGAATATCGGAACAGCCCGATTGATGACCACCGGCGTAATCAACACTGTATGCACCAGCACCCACCCCATTCACTTTTTCGTTATTCGCAGACGATTCTCATTTGCACCATTGACAATTCAAATTTATTGCCGGTCCAATGCCAAGTTAGTTTATTCTGCATAGAGTTCATCAATTTGTGTTGAAAATTATCCCCTTATTCGAGGATTAATGGTTTGAACATCTCGAAAAATTGTAACGAATTATAGTCATCATTGATTAAATCATGTTCAACCAGTTCTCACACGTTCCCGAATGTGTCACGTTCTGCATGAAACATATCAGGATGTACAGATTAATAACGAAACTGTTATCAACATTTTACGAGTTGGACAAAATATCACATAATTTTTATTTTTCACTACAATCCATTGAAGCAGGATATTCGAATATTTACCGAGTGTATGCTCGTTTATCTTTTATTCTATCGGGAAAAAAATTATCAACTGATTTCCATGCGATTATAGAAAGAGTTAAAAAGTGAAATATTCCTAAAATTGCGCCGATAGAAACCCGTCTTTCAACTTGGATTTCATTTGAAATCATCCATCCAATACTATAAATTCCCGAATGTTTCAATCTCTGCATAGTCGGTTGATATATGAAGCATTCAGATTATTGGTAGAACGACTGCGAAATAATCCACTTTAATTTGCAGTAACATTCGTAAAATCCTGCGTTCATCATGTCGTCTACCCAAATGTACAGTTTGGTTTTACCTTGTGATGATCTAGTGATAAAGAACTTTGATCCTTGCTATATATATGAGAAGATCCATAATTCACTTGAAATATATTGACCAGTTATAAGAACTACAGTAATGTGTCGATGATACCACAGTGTAGCACACGATTATAGGGGCTGAGAATATTGGAGTTATGAAAGTATTTCGCAACAGGTTACATTGTATCATGATTACAGAAAATTGGAAAATATTTTATGATACTTTTCCAATTTCATCAGCATGATAATATACGGATTGAATGATAGAATTGATGAGTTGAGTATGCTCATGCGCATCCCTTGTTCCCTATTCGTTCATTTCCAATTCTTTCATACGGGAGTATCTCATGCAAATTATTTCTCTACGAGAGTTCTATACATTTGTGATGAAAAAAATTTCTCATGAACTCCAATCCACTACAATGGAATACGTTTCCAATTATCATCATGGAAAACCTGATGTAAATTCGCTCGATTTATTGATCGCTGACTACGAATAATGACACGCAATATAAACAACAAACATCATATTCACGAGAGTATAATTCATATATTCATAATTCTGTGTTGCAGTTTTACCCGAGCAGCCAGTCATTCGTAATCGATGGGGACAGGCTCTGAATGGAACTATTGGACCCGATGAGGAGGGTGACGATCTGATTCTTACTTGTCGAGTGACAGGTGGTGAGTAACATTCAACATCAATAAAAATTTCAATCGGATCGTTCATCTTTAACTTATCATCATTACCTTTTTTATCTTGTACTTTTGAGAAAGAATAGGAGGTTCACGATTCTTGAATGTACATGACGATTGATCTAGACATTCCCTACTTCATCTGATTACGCAATGGCAAGAAAACGAAGTGACATAATTTTTTCATCTTCTAATTCATGCACGACAAAATCTAGGTGAAGATTCAATCACAGCAGAATTCAGTGCCAAGACATCCAAAATAAATTAAATCTAGACCCTTCAGAAACAGATTCAAGACATTGAGCACTCCCCTGATAATGCTCTAATTTCAACTCGGCGTTGTGCTCATGCGCGCGTCCCACCCATTCAACAAGAGGATAACGAACCATCGGGAGATGAGTAGATAGTATTGAATGAATACATGATGATTATATTTTTCAACCATTACCAGTGAAATCATCTAAAGACTGGTTTTTACTGGATCACTGGTAATGTGACGTATGCTAAGTTAGAATTTCTAACTCACCCTAAACTTAATTCAATATCACATAACAAAATCTGTTTCTTTCGATCTCATCCATAACATCCTAACAGGAATACATCACATTACCAGGGTCACTGGTGATGTGACAGACATATAGGATAGACACTGGTATATGTGACAGACATATAGGAAATTACTTGATTTAAGTGTGCTGCTAAAACATGTTCCTCTTCTCATGAAAACCATAAAAATTTTAACTGTTTAAGGCATCGTGATTCATATCATCTTCCCAATAAGTAACAACTTAGTTAGTTCGTACACATAAAACATCACTTTCGTCACGAAAACGTCATCGTAATTCATAATTATCCCATGTGTCAGAAATTCAACGACACCTCCGGTAACTTCGTTATATATCATAAATAATAGAGCCGAAGTTCATAATTTTTATGTAAAATGAATTGAGCTGGAGTCAATGGATTCCCTCAAAAACTAATCAAAATTGTTTTAACTCGATTTCCAAACACACGTTCTCTTTCACGCACTTTCTACCTCTTCAATTCGGATAAATACATATATGTATAATACATCGTACGTCAGGAACTTCAGCCACAGTGTTTGGTAGTTTTAGTTATAATGGTGATGGTATAGCAGTAGTAGCGGTGTCGTCAGTTATTAGATCAGGCAACTTTTTATCGGCGACCGAGGGTAAGTGAAAAGTTCCACGTTTCGTCAGCCAAAGTGAGTCGTGGTGAAGGGAATGGTAGGGGAAAAGAGAGCAAGCGAGCAAAGAGTACGCGCTTCAGATCGCTCGTCTTGTCGAACGAAAAAAGAGCGAGGGTAGGAAACTGTGGAGCTCTTCGGGTGTTTACTTTGGCAACTGGATCTAAATTTCTGTTTATAACTGCCGCAACTTCAACGACCGCTTTAAAAGATTATGTTCTCCCATTCCCCTCTTCGCTCTTTTGCATCATTCCCCTTCACTACATTTTGTCTATATATTGTTACTTTGAAACTATACATCCTGTATGGGATATACCACCTCTACTCATATTCAGATTTGCTTTTTATTCACGACAAATATTAACTAGTTGCATATTTTTTCTTGTGATCTCTGCATACCTTCATAATGTCACTTGGTCATTTAGTCTCCATTATTTCTTTTATCTTTCCTGTCCAGTCGAATAGTTCAGAGAAATATTTTGATCTGAGGAATTTAAATGAAATTCCATCCAATTATAACTAATAATAATTTATTGTTTGAGTTAACTTTTTGAATCCGTGACATTTTCGTGTATATATGCATTCAACTGTACATAACTCGTAAGCTCATCCGCTCGTTCACGTTGGTACTTGGAGATTTGGCGTTGCCTAGGCGTTGACTTCAACGACCTGGATTAGCGAAAGTTCCTCTGGAGGGCAGAAACCAGAGGGAAAAACGGAAGAGGGGAGCTAAAGCAGCGTTATTCCCACAAAAGCTATACACATGCACAAAGTGCTAGATTTTAATCCGCATATGCCAGTTTGTCCTGGTGAAATGAAGACAACCATCGACCGTAGGCTAACTCATCTCGATTACTCAGGAGTCTGTAATATGTGAAAATATTTCCTGTTATATGTTTTCTCGGATGATATTGTTCAATTCTCAAGATCAACAGAATTTATCGACGTGGAATGTCTAACTGTTAGTATTCCTGAAAGTTCTTGGTACAAAGTATGACCTCCATGGTGGTAGTTTCATATTCGAAGATATTGGAGATACCACCACAGCTGTGATAAATCAGCAATCGGGTTGAAAAATATTATGGATATTATCTATGACGAGCATACATTTGATCATAGTTTAAATGTTGTAACTGTAAAAATTACACTGGGGTCAACAACGTATGAACATACATCTGGATTGCTACTTAATTCATATTCTGCCCAATTTTCATATTAATATTTAGCTAATGGCCAATGTAAGGAGGGAAATCAAAGAATATTCTCATTGATATCACTTTTTTTTTCTGTACAAAAACGATCTGGAAACATTTACCCAAATCATTATTGAAGGTCTTTTGTGTAATGATCACGACTTCAAATGAACAGAAATTGATTGGTATGAAAAACCTGTTGATAAATCCCAGGCTTATTTATTAATTATGATAGAATATGAGCAACGTTACATCAAAAGCAAATGTCATCACATACACACATATATCTATATCAGTTTAGATTGAATTTGTAACAAATTGATTTCCGAAAAGTAATTATGAACGTTCCACTCAAACCTTTCGAATAATACATTAATCCCACTGACATCATTTTATGGTCTTTTATGAAGGGCGACTACAATTTCAGGGTAATCTCGATGAAGCTATCAAACATCAACGGTATTACTCCAACAAAATCATCTAGTGAAGTCCTCTGTATGTGATGTGACTGCGAATCAAAATATGGCTGTAGATCGAGTGTGCTTCCGTCAATAATGCGAACAAAATGAACTAATTTGATTGCTTCATTTTTCATAGAATGTTGAAAAAACACGTAAATAATTTGCATTGATTCGATAATACATCTTGCATAATTGAATTATTCATTTCCATAACAATTGAGTGAATCTAGTTAATGTACAAAAAAATTGGCAAGAAAATAGACAGCATTCAACATGCCTAGAAGCATTTTGCTAAGATATTCAGAGTTTTTAGTTGTATTCACCTCTGCCTCCGCAGTTTTTGTTCATTTCCTTGTATTATGGTAGCCTTTTAAACGACTATAAATGAGACAAGTCTTTAGAAATTTCACGACGAAGATTAAAATAAAAGTGGGACGTATTTCTACATGGGAAATTCAAAGGGTTCTCTCTATATAAAAAGACAGTAGCGATAAAATATTCACATTGAAAAGGTTCTACATTGCTCGTTTGGCCTCGGCGCCAACCTCAACAAATAATGTGGTGCCAACGAAAATTAGGTAATTCTAACTTTACCCCCAATTCATCTACAGCGTACCGAGCCAAAAATAGTCTCAGAACCACAATGAATTCACATGTACACTCTACTTGTTCTTATTTGGATAACGTGTGTATAGTCTTCGGGAATTTCTGCTCCCAAAAAAAGCTCTCCACCACAAACTTTGTAAATGTTGAAACAAAAAAGAAGAATTCAAATATTACCAATTGAGCTTTTAATTCTCATGATTAATGTAGCTCATTCAATGGAAACGACAAGATATTTTCTTCGTTCATGTATCAGTCATTGCATTCCATTATCACTCTGCTCACATAAATATTTGCAACTTATTCATCATTCATGATGAAGAAGTCACTCTTGATGAATTAAATATCAAATTTGAAACTTATCATGACTGATGTATGAAACGGAGATTCATGACAAATGATTGTAAGTTAATACGAAAATTCCATCATCAATAATTTCATTGGATATTTTTCAACGTTGCTGATATTTCTATCACAATCTATAAGAGCACAGTAGCTGAACATTTCCTCATAATTTTTTCATGTGAATCACCTCGAAATTCACTCATATTTAATACCTGAAAGTACTAAACTACGTGAGCAGCACTCACCTGATAAATAATTCTCCAATGCCCAGATTTCACCCGACCAAACCCACTCTGTTCATGTCCTATTATAGGACTATAGAATATTCAATCTATCGTAATAAACTGGTCAAATATTCTACCACAATATGAGTGAATAGAATTTTATACAACAGTACATCCACTGGACTCATCAAACATAATTGTTCCATCAGTGAAAAATTCTCGCAATGCACAAAACAATGCAATGAGTATCAATTGAACTGTATTCATCCGTTTATTTTCATCAATATACGAATTTCTAACATTAGTACAGATGGGTTGTGTGAATTCTGATGAATCTTCACGATTTTGTTCATTGAAGAAGAAAATCAATCACATCAAAAATATTCCGGTGAGGCACGGGTCCAATTCAGGTTATTGAAGTGTTATAATGAACAAACTGAGACGAAAAGCAGAATCTAATCGTCTTCAATAAATCATGGAAGCTATGAATCGAGATATAGAATGACTTTGTGGCAAGCAAATATACCAAATGGAAATGTTTGTTCTGATAAAAACATAAAATAGAAATTTAGATACTAATTTTAGGCATTGCCTATATTAACAAAACGTGAGGGAGATCTGGAGGAAACTGAATATAGGAAATGAAATATTCAAAACGGCTAATGTAAACTCGACCACCAGTGATTGCGTAGAAATTATTTGTTTCATCAGATATAGATTCTCCACATCCCATGGAGAATTACCAATACCTTCTCATAATTCAGTACAAACCGAATAATAAAATATGAATCAGTTCAGAATGTAAAATAGGAAGATTCTATTTTGCGTTTTGAACTAATAAAGAAGTCAAATGTTATCACACCAATTTCTCCATGATGTCTTATCAATCTCTCAATTGTGACCAATTTATTGAATGAAATCATCTGAACGTCCATATTCCACCTATTCTATTTGAGAAACTTGAAATTTAACCTGAAATATTTAGTACTCAAATCAAAATCGTCCATCATGATGACATCGTCACAATATTCCAATCGCTATTTTCTTCCATTGGTAAAATAAGCGGCAGATATGAATATTCAAGATGTCACATTTTCACAGTAGAACAAATAATTGAATGTAGCACGATGGCTTCCAGAAACGATGGACGTCATCGTCAATCGAATGGTGTCTAGTTGAGCTTTCACAGACAAATTTAGTCGAATTGAAAAATTTCACGTTTGGAAATCGTTGATAGTTGTGTCACGTACGATCAACTGACAAATCATCCGCGTTTTCATCTTGTGCCTCTGTTCTCATTTATTAACTTTCCAGGAATTATCAGGAGAGAATATTATATTCTGGAAACGTATGATTTCCTCCATATGAAGCTACTTGAACATTTCTTTTCACCTCATTCTCAGTTTAATAATCACACACAGTTTATAATTTAGTTCTACGAAATAATTTTTTCTTTCATTTCTGACTCATAATCCGATATTCGCACAGTTCCTCTATACTGACTGTTTATTTTTTCAAGAATTCGCATCTACGAATTCTCCATTTCTAGTTATATTTGTAAAATACTGTCAAGTGGGGTATGAGCAATTTTTTATTAGTTAACTCATCGATTCACAATTCATTCGCTATATAATGTACCAACTTTGATTACAGGTTCACCACCTCCCCAAATTCAATGGCATGTTCCCAATGTAACATTCGAACAAGTTGTCAAGAGGGCAGCTGATGTCATTGAAAACAAGTGAGTTTATATTACAAAATAAACTTTCCATCTGTTTGTGCTATGTGTATGGATGGATGAATTTACTCTCATTCTCTTCATTCCAAAAGGTTAACCATGAGATCACTGCGACGTTCATATTTGGGATTGAATTTCACTTGTGAGGCATGGAACACTGATCTCGTAGCGCGGAAGAAAAAGTCTGTGATATTGGATTTAATACGTAAGTATTGATTTCATCATCGCCAATTTATTCTTACGCACAAGCATTGTTATCAAACTATAGAGAGACATGTTCAAAAAACAAAATCCCCACATAATTTATTCATCGATTCATTGACCTGAAAAATAATGAATGTCACAATTTTCAATTCAACTCTTCAGAACGATGCTTCTTCTTTTTTATCGCGATGTGCAGAAAAGTTGCAAATTATCTTTTATGGATATAAAAAAAAAATCGTCTACTATAAGAACAAGAAAACAAACTGTTGAAACACGAAGAGACAGTGAGTGAGTCCTACAAGACAAAAACGAATGTCTTCCCAACATTAACAAATCAAGAATACTGTGTCTTTATCTTCTTTAGTTTGAAGATAGAATCTATGAGCAGCAGCAGACAAAGAGTAACATTACAAATCACAGAGACAAGTTGCTTTTTGAGCTCTGGTTGCGGGTAAAATGACAGACACGAGATAACATTTCAACATATTAATTTATTTGTTTCGTCTTCCTGTTTCACATTCCGTGTCTAGTTTCATTCAAGATATCTATTTGAATTTCACTTCAATAATTTCTCGTGAGCTGCATGTTCTTCCTATTACTTTTTACATAAAATGTGTGCTCATCTGAGACGCGATGGAGCACTCTAACTTCATTACGTAGTTAAACCAAATTAAATTTATTTCTAATGGAGGAAAAATTCTACGATATCAAAATGCGTCATCTGATACTAAACATCTCATGAAAAATTCGGTAATTGATGTCGGTGAGCAGTGCAATATGAACAAATTCATGCACAGGATTACCATAGAAATTCACGCAGTAGATAAAGATGTGACGAATTGAGAAATATATATTTCTATTTGTTCAATATTCTTGGGTTAGGAGGGTTAGATAAATATTGTATGTATGTTTGCCATATATACGATGGTAATGTATGCTGTCGTGCGGTATATGGATATAAGCCACACTATAGTTTTCATATTTCACGCACGACTGGATCGTATCTGGAATGCCTCTAGCCAATTGGAAAGCCGGATTTATCGCGCTAACGGTTCTCGTCAATACTATCACCACAATATCTCTTGGAATTGAAAACAATATCAATGATATCGTCCCTTTCACCCTGCCTGCAAGTGCGTCGCAGAGCTTAAAGCTCCAATGCATAAATATGGAATCATATAGAAACAATTTTTATATGGATGAGGGAATTCACCGAGTTTTTATACGTTTATAATCCAAATATCCATAAATTCTTTTTATATATTATCAACACTATAAAAACAATTATATCGGCAGTATGAAGGTACTTCATTTAAGAATGGATTAAAGTATTTTTCCAGTTTTTGCATAACAACTAGCGTCTATGTGGTAATAAATTGTATATATTCATGTATTTTCATGATATATCAAGTATATGAGAGAATAAACACAATTTTATTATTTTTCGAAAAAGATAACTACCCCTTCCCTATACAAATTGCTGAATAATTGAAGTTTTTTCATAAGAATAAACGGAACAGTATTTTATTTTGTTATCGTGAGTTTCATCCTGAATTGTTCTGCAGAAATTTCGTAATTATCAAAATCATCGTGACATATTCCGGGACATGATTATTTTGCCATCTGCTGAATTCTAATGATCCTAACTCTTCACAGATCGGATTCACACGAATAGATTGGAACATTGATTTCTCTTCGAATATGAATTATATTTCCAAGAATAAACAAATCAATTCTGGGATCTCTATTTTCAAGTGAAAAGTTTTATAAAATAGATAAAAATGTAAAGAAATGACGGACGCGGAATGAAGAAAAATGGTTGCTAAAGAAAAACGAAATATGTGAACTTTGATATTTCTTCCTCGTTTTAGCTTGAGAATTTCGCTTAATTATGATTTGAACAACATTCGATTAATTATTTCCCAAGACATCGATTATTCATGCATCTCCTCTTGTATTCAGAATATTGTGGGAATTATATACATGTCAGTGTCTTGTCAATATGTGCTTTCATATTTTTCCAGTGAAACCAATGACTGTGAATATCAGTAGACCTCCAGGCAAAACGGAAGATATTGAATCATTACAAGCAAAGCATCGTTACGATCTTGAGTGCGAGACAACTGGTTCTAATCCGCCCGCGGTGATAACATGGTACAAGGGTAAACGGCCGCTCAAGCACGTCAGAGTAAGTTTGATTATTATCCGTGCAACCAAAAAATAAATATCGCAACATTTGAATTTTTCCTCTTCATTTGATAGAAATGATCCTCATATCATTTCATATCCATCACTATGAGAATCAAAATTCTTTTGATAATGAAACAGAATTCAAGTATTCTAATTGTGTACACTGGAGTAGAAATCCCACGTTCCTGCACGAATTTCGAGGATGTCGTAAACATTTTCTCAAATCGCATTTTCATATTTTTCTTATTCAATTTGTGATGACAGCAGCCGGACATATTTTGCGTAAGCTCTTGAGAAATCTATATTGGAATCCCATGCTCAAAGCATAACTCCTTGTTAAAAAATATAATCTTTCCAAGGTGAGAGAATCTTTGGGGAAAGGAGAGAATAATTCATGATTGTTGAGTATGATTAATTAGTCCGAAGCTGTTTGACTTAGAGAGACTTTTTAACCCCTCCACGTTTTTCAACTCGAAAAAAAAAAATTTTTTCCTGTAATTACACTAGAAAAAATCTGGGAATATAAAACGTAGAAATAATGAATTGCACTGACCCGGAACTTGAGAACACCCCATTCAGTGTACAATAGCGGTTCGAGGTCGACGAAAATACTGCGCACCTTCATTAAAAAAATTCGGCAATTTACTAATGAACGCAAAATCATCCCATGAAATATCAAGTTACAAGTGTCGACATCAATGTTGGCTATTTTCTCGAATCTCCATTATCCTCTTTATATTTGATTATTCATCATGACCATACATCGTGACCATACAAAATATTAATTGATAACTATATCATCAACAATTCTTCGGAGTCAATTAGATTCGCCGCAATTTTCTCGTTATTTTTTTCAATTCCAATACCATATGTGTCAGAAAATTGCAACGCATATGACAAGACATCTTTGGACGTCTCTATGAAATTAGTGTACGTGACTTGACTTTCACAAGTACACCCTGTATATTCCAATCTTTCACCATAATATGCCACCATACGTAGTTTTGTATACTGTGCTGCAATTCGTATTTCCTTTTCAATTCCGACATCTCCCACAACATATCCAGCAGTACGTCTTTCGCATTTCTACATTAACATACACAAATATTATTGAAAGTCTTATTTCATCACAATGAAATCCATAAATATATTCATAACCATTCATTAATTTTTTGTAGTTCTCATACTTTTTCAATTATCATTTTCTCCTCGCACCACCGAAGAGTGGTTTTTCTCATCAGTCCAGAACGCTACATCCCATCTTTGAATATTGTTGAAAGAGTGGTGAAGTTGAGAACGTTATGTCCTCACTATTCACCAGCTGGTGCCGGTAAATTGTTACTTATGGTTCGTCGGATGGGCTAGCGGTTTCGCCTTTATTATTTTGCCAAAATTACGTACAACCAGCCGTGCATACTACGCGAGCGTTGCTTCGTTCTCAAAATAATACATTGCAAGATGGAAAAAAAAAGTATAGATAGAAGAAAAAATAAGAACATAACAACAACTGAGAAATAAAAAATTAAGTAGCAATAGGATGCACGGTATTCTCCGCTTTAAGATGTTCCGTCACGAATTAATTATTTTTTTAACCTTCACTGATGAACAGTCCAAAAAGAAAATGCAATGCAAACGCCACTGCATCCAACAAGCTTCAAAGAAAAAGCAATCTGCGACTTTGTTGATAAGAAAATATGTACACCAGCTCTCATTGCCGTTTCTTGTACAGCACAAGTGACTTAATATAACGATAATTTATTATATATTCATTCAAATATATGAATATACACATTCTGAAAATGATGGAAGTGCACGTGTGAGAGCCAGTAAACAACTAGTACGACAAATTTAATACAATCAGACTTTGAATACGAAATTAAAAACGTCAAGCGCACTCGACGCAAACCGATGAAAGAAGTGCCCGACAGCCGCCATGTACTGATTATCTCACTTTGTCGCAACGTGCTCCAGAGATGAATGTACTTTTCACTTCGTTTTTTTTTCTCCTCATCAGCGGACGCGTTTAGTACGCTCATGTTAAATCTCCATAATGAGGAAAGTATTCGAATTGCAGGGAGTACGTGAAGCCAAATTGATGAAATAGTTATCGGCTGCATCTAGAAACACAACTCTAAAAAATGTCATCAACAATTCGATTTTTCCAAATCGTTAATCACCACATCACAATCAAAATTGATGAATGTCCCTATTGTTTCCATGTCATCACCCAAAATTTATTCGAACGAATATAAGTTCAATGTTTACACATCATCATGTGATGGAAAATTCAGTTTTGATAGAACATTTCATCGGGTGATGTTGATCAGGCAAAAAATAAAAAACAAATACGATGTCTTTATTCTTTTTCTTCGGAAGTTTTATTACGTTAGTCATCATACTCGGGGGGAATCAAACGAGATGAACATCACTATAATTCTCGAAAAATGTCATAATGGAGAGTATGTGGTGACATTTTTCTACCATGGGGAATCCAGACATATATTTCATTGAAACTATCAATATTTGACATGATAATTAACGAGCAGGTAAAATAGAAGCAGCAAGTCCATACGGCCTTAGAATCCCTATAGATGCAACACGTGTATTATAGACATGACGAATTGAGGTCTCGAGAGGTAGCGCGCAACCGTCCGATGAGTTCCTTAACAAGATATCCCCGAATGGTTACTGGTACTTCCGAATGAATGAAAGTGTATACACACGCTCGACTAACGCGCTACTTGTAACGGCATCCCATCCCCCCCAACAACTCAGCTACTCGACATTTCTCGTCTCTATCATCTCATCCGATCGTCTTCCTCACTCCGTTTCCCCATTGCTTCATATACTTTCAACCCATTGCGCTATGAGCGTCAACTGCTACTGTTTGAATTTGCCGTCTGAATTTACTCGACGAAGAAAAAGTTTCTTGCCACGGTAGTGAAGCTTCACCACCCTCACGATGAAACAAAGTTTATGAATTCGTAGGACGAATTATGAATGTGTTACAAATTATTTTATCAACATTACCATCATTTTTTTGCATTCTCATTAAACTGCGTAAATATGACGGCGAAGAAACTCTCAATCATCAAGAGATGGATTTGTACGCTCGTCTGATATGATAAAGATTTTATTGAAATTTTCATTATGAATATTAAAGGGAATCATGGAAATAATTTTTCCCAATGAATTTATTCTGAACAGCGTATTATTGATATTATTCATGAAGTCAGAGTTATTCGATGTACTACTAGAAAAGAAAAAAAAATGATGAATAGTTACTAGTTCCGTTCAATTCTTATTCTAGAATGCAACTCCAATAATTCAATTTCACTTCGATCAACAAATTTCCTAACCAGTCCATAGAATTTCTCTTCATGGAATTGTCAATAAAGTTTTCATATCACGAGAAATAATTGTTTGTCAAACGTGTTAAAATTTAATATACAGTTTTACTATTGTGCAATATCTTCCCCAAAAATCAAGTGAGATTTCAAACAACCAAAAAAGCTGAATCGATGTGGAATGCGTACGACAACTTTCACATTCTATCACTGATAGCACTTCAAACAAGATAGAATTTATTTCGAAGACGTGTTTACCAGTCGTCTTATAGCATAAAAGTTTTATGTGGAGAGAATTTTGAAGTCGTTTAGATCGGCCGAGTTGGCTGGAGTGTGCATTCTTGCCAAGAGGCAAAGACGTGCTACGTCCGCAACAGTATAGATTGTCATACACAGTTTCCAATCCCATCGGAGTTACGTTTTCACGTCATTTCACCTCGTATTATATTTTTGATTCTCTCAAAACAATACAGAACAGCTGCTAGATCAACAACATGTTTCCATCCACATATAATAATACGGAGATAACAAAAGTATGCGAAAAATGAATATTATTGGTATTCAACCATTCATTGATTAGCAGTAATTGGATGGTCTGCCTGCTACAATGAAGTCGCAGATGCACGCAGAAATTCGATACAAATACCGAAATATTATGCTTCATATCAAATGAAGTACCCTCCGTTGAATTTTTCCTTGATGTTATGGGCACCCCATGGAACTGCATAACTGCCGTCGCGTTTTTCAATTCCACAATAATATCTGATAAAAGATCATTTCCCCATTCATTAGGAGGAGAGAAATCAGAACCGGACCATCAGTAGAGTGGAATTTGTTCCTAGTGTGGAGGACAATCGCAAGCAAGTCATTTGCAGAGCGGAAAATCCAAGCGTGAAAGGCCTCTTCCTTGAGCAATCCTGGCTTCTGGATGTTGTTTGTGAGTATGCAAAGCCATTATATCTCTCCCTTGATAGAAATAATTCTGAATTTTGCATACTTTGGATATTTACTGGCTTTGGTGAAATGATGAAAGAATTATTTTCCATCAGTTTTTATTTTGCAATGAATGATATGAAAATACGATAAAAATCTTGTTATTCATCATCATTTTAGAGTTAGAAAGTCACTAAAAAACCACGAATGATTCAACATTCCGTTTATTCATGAATAAGTTTTAGATGTTACCTTAAAAATTTAGTTACTTCACGATTTACAGTCAATGCACATAGTCTCTCCACGATTATGTCCTCAATCCAAACATATACTTATACTGTTGGATTTTCTGGAGAGCATGAATGTATCACGAAAACGACATTGGTCCACTAGACTCGTAAACTTGACGCTCGGCATATGTACGCCGAGTTATGACTTCGTTCCACGTGTTTTGGTTGGATAAGTAGAAGTGAGACTTGTACAGGCTGAGGAACATGTGATAAACAGTATCACGAGATAGAGATAATTTCAGCAGTGCAATACCGAACACAAATAATTCACGAACCTGAATTATTCATCCTATTCTTGACACTGTTATGTTGTGTTATTCGGAAACCACATAAAAATGAGTGCTCATAATGCAATTTACTTTATTTGAGATTGTTTTGATTAAACAATCGACAGAATAAACAATACAAAACCGAAATGATCCACCTCGTCGAATGTGAATTTTGCCATGACCTGATAGACTGTGATGAAATCTTCTGAGAAAACAAGCTCCTGAGTACTGAATGATGAAAAAGTGAACTAGAGAACGAACATGGAGTTGTGAGTTTACGGGAACATGCGCGGGTTACGGAAAATAACGTGGCGTCACGTATTCAATTACGTTCAACCGTCCACGAAGGATCCGGGAAATTACCGGATGTGCCTCAAGACGAAAGATAGGCACTTGAACGACAGACGACGGGCGAGTGAAGAACTCACCGCGAGAAGAGGTGAGCGTGCAACGAACAGACAGAAGCATGAAACGATGTCAAGTCAGATCTTAATAATGTACTGCATCATCGATTTATAGTGGATCAAATGGAAAATTAAACAGGGATCTGTGCAAATTGCTTGGTATAGTTTGAGGAATTGATAGAAGTGAAAGAGAATTTTTATTATTGGTCATGAGGACTTGGGAATGAGTAAGAAAAAAGGCGATGGCAACTCCATTATAATTTTCGGCGGACGTTATTATTTTGGAGATACGATTTCGACAACGACCAAGGATATCAGAATGATCAAGGTTGGTATTCCGAAAGATTTAAATACTTATCCTATCACTACGTGAGACGAGATAGATAAGAAACTAAACCAAGAATTACAAATTGCGGATCTTAATTAAGTATGGAAAATTTATGGCAGTGTACATGCTCGAGATAGGATGAAAAATACGAAGTTGAAATGATATGAGAGAGTATAAAAACACTAATGAACGTGGTTGGCAAAGCTATTCGCAAGGTTCGTGGAGGAACAAATAAATGAACAGAAAATTTTATAGAGAAGCTGAAAAAAACAGCAGCTACATCATGTTACTGCCAAATATATCAAGTGGTGGTTAGGATTAATTACCAACTGCGTAAACGAGAGGAGAATCCATGAGCTTCATCCGGAATCATCTGCAACAACTCGAGTGGCCAGCGGCCATATTAATTGTTGTCACTCAACATATGAATATAGAACAAACATGTTGATCTTTCTCGACATCATATTTTAATTAATATTAGTTCTCTTCCGATGCGTAGCTCCTCCACTCATTTTTTTAATCTCTCAAACAGTGTTCGATGATCTGTGCAAACTTGTCAACATCGCATAGTTAATATCTAAGATTTCGAAGAATATCGATACACAGTATATTCCATAAAAAAGTTTTGTTTCATGTCAACAAAACTTAAAGAGAAGTAAAAGTACCTCAAGTCGCCATTGCGTTGATTAAATTCTACTGCAGAGTCAGGAAACTCCTCACGCAATAAAACGTATCTCTTGGCTCTTTATCATTCCTTAACGCACCGAAAGTGAGGGCTCAGAAACCCTGCTATATCAACCAGGGGCGCTTCACTCCCGCTCGTTGTGTGCCTGCTTAAATTCCTGCGTTACATTATACGACACGTCAAGAGAGTTAAGGGAAGTCCTCTCCTCGTCACTTGCTGCATAGTAGACCAGTTTCATGACTCCTTTATCGTGTCGTCTACGATGGTAATATATTTCATAACACTGGAATGTTCCTTATGGAACAACTACTATACATCAAGTATATATTCAACAGCAAGATTTTTATGCGTATTGTCACTTGTTTGAAAATGCGCACAACTTCTTCACTACCCATCTGCAAAAGAGTCACGGACAATGTTTAATTATAAGAATTCTTAAAATGACTGAATCATGTTTATTTTTATTTTTATTTTCTTCTTTACAAATACCCTTCACTGGTGTGTTTTCTCTTTAGATCCGCCGATTGTATCACTGAGTCTCGGCTCTACACTCAACCCAGAGGACATCAAAGAGGGAGATGATGTTTATTTTGAGTGCCACATCAATGCAAACCCACCGATATCAAAACTCATCTGGATACAAAACGTGAGTTCTCAGCACCCTTCTATTCAGAATTAAAATCATACATTTCACTTACAAAGAATCTCCAATGGATATATTTGAAGAAATCGTCTGTATAGTTTCCCATTTATATGAAAATATGCTGTCATGTAATCATTCCAGCTCGAATGACGTGATTTTGTGAAATTTACGATGCACGACCAAGCAAAAGGAAAGATTGGAATATCAAACTGTCTGATAAAAAAGGGGGAATGAAGCTATTGATTCATCCAACTCAGAATTTGATAAGTTAACCATTGGACTTTCATAACGTAAGATTTATGCAACTAGGTTGAACCCCTTTGATATGAAATATTGAGTTAATGAGCAAACGATGGCCTCGATCTCACGACACTTGTTACTCATATACTCATATGTCTCATATACTCTATTGCAAGAGTGGTTTTACGTCTGGCGTTAGAGCAATCTTCTTTCCGATCGTTACCAATCTTGGTAGAATCTCGTAATCCTTTAATCCCAATTGGTCTAATCCTCCAGCGGCGATGGCGGCGACGGCGACGGCAGCACCAGCAGCGTTATCGTCCGCAAGACCTCATCTTGTGCCCTGTCTGAGTATATTAAGCTCCACCACCCTTCTACACTAAGCCGGCTATCCCGTACCACTCCCGTCTTTCCATACTGCTCGCTATGCACAGTGTCGTTATATATCCTCCGAGTCCTCCCGCACTACCTCTGCTCTTTTCTTATGCCTTTGCGCAACCCGATTTCGTTTTCCTTGCGATCTTTCGTCAGATGCTCCTCTCTTTCACGAGGATGCCGGAAACGACTAGCAGACGACTAGGTACCAGCTGCCGCGTTACAGATTTGCGACGAAATTGCATCTTAAAAATATGATCCGGCTTCGTTGGAGCCAACCATTCGCCTCGCGCTACCAACGAGTACCTAGATAGGTACTTTACTTATATTCATATATCTCATACGTTGCTTGTTCCTTTTGCTCTTCCTCATCTTCTTTATCCTCGTCATTTTTATCATACATCGCATATTTCCCTTCTTCCACACAGCATTGAATCCTGTACCGCATCGCAAAGCATATAAAATCCGACAGTTACAGAGACGTTATGAAACCACATCAATGATTATTTGCTTCATGCTGTCTCGTTATATCACACACTGAGTATATATGTGTATACTTGGTTATATATTGTCACAATGACTTTGATATCTACAATACTAAATGAAATGCGCGGTATTCTCGGTGATATGATGTAACTTCAAAGTGATGTGCAACCAATGAATTTCGGTAAGAATTTGTGATTGATGTTGGGGTTATGCTGGAAAACTTTTTCATGCAACGAAATGGAAATAACTCCACAACGTTGGTGCATTTAATAGTAGGGTACTCAGCACCTCAAAGGTTTTGACACTCATGAATGAGATCCATTCTTCTCTCATACGAAAGTGAAGTTATTATTTATACAACCAATGAAACAACAATTTTCCTCATCTCTCGACCTGATAAAATATAACGTTTGATGGCTCCCACCTCATATTTGCTTTCCAGCAGCTTCTCTCACTTATTGACATTCTACAATGATTAACTTTACGAATTCAACCAGCCATCGACGGAAGATCTGAACCCGCATATGACAATGCTTTCAAATCTGTTATCATGCATACTGTGTGAAATACGGTATACCATACGGGTCCTAGTAACAGACATCGTCTGTCAAGACTTCTCGTATTTGTTTTGACGGAATAAAAAATATCTGAATGTTACATAGAAATAAAAGGTAGTGACGAAGTCAGGTTCATTAAATTCTTAAAAAAAAACGAAAGGGGGTTGCAATTAAACTACTTGTCCGATTTATTCAACTGTGAAACGAGGATGAACTAGAAACTGATGAAAAGATAGAAAAAAAAAAGAAGAGAATCATTGAATTAACGTGAAAGTTTAGGTCACTGAAGTACGGTGTAAATTTAACTTCCATTAATGGACATATTTTGGAATGATCAATAGCGATTTCCAATCTCCAGTTCACAATGTTCCTCTAATGGTTTCCAATCAAACATCTGACATCATCTCTATTAATTCCATTCCGCGTTCAAGATGCCTTATCGCAGTGGAATGAATTTTCGATATCCGAAACCTACTGCGGTGCCACTACGAATTGAGTACTGAAACACCAAAACTGATCAGCACTAGATGGTCAGATCCATCGAAGAAGTAATGATCTTATGCATATGTGAGATCCGAGTGTTCGGCTTCATCAATCAATTCTCTCAAATTGACCTTGTCAAATCAAATGAATATGTTTATATTCATAGACCTTATCTTGAATAAAGTAAAAGTAGGACAGTGCCATGTACCACACCTTTATGTTCAATTCGCCGAACTCTATAGTGATTGGTGGATTTCTATATAATCCCTCGGTATCCAGGACTTTATGGCGCAGTCAGTCGACGATTGGGGAAAATCAATCGAGTTCCTCGCCTAATAAAATACTTCAACTGAATGATACAATACTGATAGTGAATAGCGCACGGTAAATGATACAAAGCTTTAATTGAATACCGTGAGACAAGTGCAGATGGCTTTGTACGCAATTTCATGCAAATTGACGTTTTATTTCATATCATCAATTATTAGAATTGAATATTAAGCTTGCTATAAAATCAGAATTCTATTCATCCACATTTAGAGTTGAGAAGTAGTTGAGACTAGTGATAAAAAAAAGACTTTATGGAGTTACAGTGGAGGGAATAGTTGGGTAGAATACTATGGAAATGTGACAAAAATACAATTCACATAGCAATCCAGGAATTTGCGTCGTTGTATCATCATTCACTGGAAGAATTGCAATATGTGTCGTTGAGTATTTACAGTTGGGTGATCCGGAAAAAAATATTCTCCCATATGAAACTTGTCAATTCCGAATTTTTTATCTATTGATATCCAATAACTCTTGATGAACCACTGTCAACCAGTTAACTGGATGGTTAACCACCGTATATTATATAAAAAATAGAACTACGTGAGGTAACACACTCGAGAGCAGTGAAAATCCATACGTCCTGACGCGTAATCAATCTTTCCAACGTACTGTGTGCATTCACTATGTACAAGTGTTGCTAAATTCGTGCGATGATTTTCCAAAAATACTCATCAGAAACATACTTCAAAATACGTCCCCCCCACGACTCTTCCTGGTGAGCCAATATCCGGGAAATAAGTTGATACATATGCTATCGAGAATAGATAGATTCGATTTTAATGTGGATTAAAATCAAACTTCTTAACAGGGTATGGATATCATAACGGAGAGTTGCTTGTATAGATATTCCCGCCGCACATCCAGTAGGAACGTCTAATGAAATGAGACCAGCGAGTTGGTACTCAATCGAAACATAGGAAGAAGGAATGAAAGACGCAATGATTTACCATCTTCAGGGTAGACCAGATAGGATGTTCTGAAAATTGATAATCAGTGGATATGGAGGACTTAAAAGTTCCTGATAGAATTGGAGAGCTTAAATTTGACAGAATGGATGGTTCAGGTGAATCCAAGTTGACAACACAGAGTCAAAAATTGTCCAGCCATTATAAGAAAAAAAGATGATGAGGTTGAGTTAACAAAAAGATGAAAAGAATTCTACAAGGTTTCTCTTTTCAGAAGGGAATTGTATGACACATTATAAATAACACAATATCCAATCAAAAATGAAAACTCTATTCGTCATCAATTGTTGGTTAAAAATCCAAGCAAAATTATAATTTCTGGAAGTTAAAATGATTTTTTTATCGATCTTCCCACTCATGCTGAATCGATGAATGTATGAAAGCTGCAGAAAATACTGAGTTCAAGGAATGATATCTAATTGGCAAGAAGTGAACTCAAAATATTACAGCAGGGACAAAATATGAGTCAGATAATAATCCGTTTCTGCGTCGATAACGATGCTTCGCGAATTTTCCAACCATACCAGTATCACGGGAAAATGCATATTACAGTTACATGACTACAGACGTACGGATATTTCCGCCAACTTGCCCATCTCAATACGCTTCACTCAATTTGCAATGATTGTAACAGAATTGCGATCATAACTCGAAAGAAAGAAAAAATCGAAATGATTTCCAGATGTTGAATGTCTCTACAATTTTAGAAATCCCTGGAAAATGATAAACTATCGGAACTGAATCGATGGATCTCCAACAGAAGGAAGAGAAAAAAACTAAACTATAAGTTCCTGAGGTTACTTCCCTTAGCAAAAACGTTATAGAGAGAAATTTTATTTATCACCATCTACATCAATAAAATACTTGGAATAAAAATACAGCGACACTATCCGGAACACATGATTTGGCTTCTCGAAAATAACGTTTTTATGTGATACCAAAAAGAATTGTCTCCAGAGATTACAGACGAACTAAGTTATAAAAAGCTCTGTAGTGTCCTATTTCCATAAAAACGAACTCATATTGTCAAGAGATTTCAATACAATCCGCAGTCATGACAGGAGCAATGATATAAAATCCAAGTGAACGTTTACAAGAATTTCTACACTAGAAATTTGATGCATGATGAAATTCTCGTTTATAATTCGTAGTTTTTATCTTTCTTATACTTTTGCTCTCACCTCTCGACCTCTTTGCACCGAAGGGTGGATCGTTAATTCGCGCGACGAACTCCCAATGCCAGGCGCGTAATCTTTGCCAGGCGTGAATTATTTCTCATGCCAGCAAGGAGTAGTACAAGTGAAGGGGTTCGGGTTATAAAGAGAGGTTGCGATGGAGAGAGCGACGAAATCGTGACTCGGCCTCCGAAGACGGCAAGGAGCGATAAATCTGGTCCCGGCCGGCCGAGCGGTGAAGCACGTCTGCGACACTTCCGGCATAAAACGCAAGAACGAGTCGAGCTGCAACAGACGATACTGAGAAAGAGAATTCAGTGATACAAAGAATAAAAAAAATTGATAAAAATAAGACCAAATGTAGTCGTGTATTTCGAGTAATTTCCAATACCCTCAGTATTTTCTATGTGTATAGTCATTGTAGACATAGAATTGAATAAACCATTCGAGAGTTGTCGACAACGAACGTCGAGTGTGTGCTCGTTTATCCTCAACATCAATTGTCCGCGGTTCTTCGAGTCGCCATCTTTTACTCTTGCATTACAGCTCTCAACATGAATGCAATGAGAACATTGAAAACCACCACATGTTAAATGTGGCTACAAAAACACGCTTTAATATGTTTCTGTCATTTTCCCATTTCCACGTTGCACTGTCAACAACCTCGTTTAATATATGAAGAAATAATATTGTTCAATCTAATAAAATGATTTTACGTTGTACAATAATGGTAAATACACATCAGAGTCTAAAACGTTTCCCGTAAAAAGTAAATTCCAACATTGAAATATTCATAATTGAACATATTGGAGTATTACGAGAAACTTGACTTTAGACCAATGTTAGTGAGAATATGAAGAAAATGGGATTTCATCATATGAGTGCTTTGACATGCCGGTAACAATTCTGGCAGTCGACCCACACATAGAATCTAATTGGTTCACCTCGTTGCAATCGAATCGCGGGTAAATCATGCATGAGGATAAATCATGAAACTTATTTCCGGATGATTATTCCACCATTTGTCCAGAAATGGTTGAATAATATCCGATCAAATATGGTCAGTCTCTAATAATGTCAAATAATGTACTCTGAGTACTCGTGAAAACTCAACTGTAAGTTTATGCCTCGAATCAATCCTCGATAAATGGAACTCAATATGAAACATCAATACTATTCTTGTACGAACTTGGATTTTCATTGAACTCCACAAACGGTTGCATCAACGACATTTTCTTCCCTTCAATATATTTTTGTTTGAAACGACACCATAAATATCGTTTCCCCTATAACTCCAACTCCTTTTTCTTTGTTTCTCGCTAACAAATAATTCATCACTTCATCCAGGTAGATATTGAAATCAATTCCTATCCTTGATATACTTTTATCACGATATTATTTTCTCTTTACCTTTTTATTTTCAGTATTTTTCTCACCTCCTTCATCAAACCGATTCATTAATTCCAATTGCAAGTATTGAATCGTAACTGATACTCTTAACTATGATGGGACTTGAAAATTTAACTCGCTTACTGTTCTTTTCATGACATCACTTACTATCGGAGAAATATTCCTTCACAATATTTTTCTCTGCCCATTTGTGTGGGTTAATTGATGGCAAATCTTTTCGCTCACTATCAAGCCCGAACCCCCACGCTTATTTTTCTTATTATGTGAAGGTTTTCAAGCAATTTATCCATATCAAAGTATCCCCATGAAAATCATTGAGTTATTCATAAATCTCTTCATCATGTGGGCAATGTCCGCACTTGATTAACTTTACTTTGAAGTCATCTCCATCATCCTGGTTCTCGTAACATTTCACAATGAATAAAACCCATGAGTTCTATATTATTATATATGTGATGAGAAATTCGAAGCGAACGACGGTTAACCAACCATGTGAACCTCGATTCCCAGAAAGGGAAAATGAAGAGTCGCCTTCAGGGATCTTGCCAGAGAAATATTTATGATAGCTGGTGATATATAAACGATAACATGAACATCCCGACGGTTTTTTCGTAATAATTCAGTGAGTTACACTTCATTTTATTCATGATGCTCGAAATATTTTTCCTTTTTGTTTCAATCTACCCGAATGTCAGCAATTTTATCCTCTAACGTCATTTCAATGGATGTGCGAATAATAACAACAACAATGAGACAAATTTTCTGGGAATTTCGGAAACACCTGCATAATGAAAGAGAGATTTTTTCAAATTCATAAATAGAACAATTGAAGAAAATGAAGCATTAGGAGACCTTCGTATGTGACTCGATAAAGTTCAGATTAAATATTGAAAAAGTATGAGTGAATACTTTGATTCTTGCTTACTGAACTCGCAAACATTGGGAAACTCAATCACGACAGACAAATACTCGGTATTTATTTATGTCTGAGTATTTTTATATTTGGAATGAAAAGCCTTGGAATCTTTAATCACGAGGCTCGCATCATTAAATCAGATAGAGAAGGGAACACAAATCCACGCAGATTCAGACTACTGATGCAAAATTCGTACAGCTGTGGACGCGGTTTGTCTTTCACCTCTCGGTGAATTTCATGAGTAAACCTCCCATTAACTTCACTTCTTAGTCAGTTCGGAACCGGTACAACTCCAAACTTGTATCACCTAAATTACACTTCCATACTAACAGTCCAAATAGACTGGTTGACATATTTAGAAATATATACCAACACATGAATTATTCTCACAAACGGAACATGAAAGGACTACTATAAAGTCAATTGTGGTTTTTTCAAAGAGTTCATAGAAATAGGAAAGATTACACTCCTGTAATTGAGGGAATTCGAACTCCTATTCACTTCTATTCCCTCGAAGATGTTAATTTGTAAAAATTATCCAAACATCTGAATAGATCCAGAGTAATTAATGAAATATTTCTGATATTTGTATAGTTCTGAACATCCTGAATTAAAAAGCCAATTCATTCCTGAAGATTTGTCCAAAACATTTCCATGCCAAACCGCAAACTAATCATGATCTCCCATTTGAAAACCAAAATACGGATGATACTCCATGCCTATTGAGTTTCGTCTCGACGACAAAGCGAATTGCCCACTGAGATGAATTTTCCACAAATTTAGAACAATTTGTACACGTAAAATGTTTAGCATCTCACTACTGATATCCAACTCATATTACAAAATTATACATGAGTGTGTAACTTATACATAGCGGTAATAATCATGTATAATCATAAAAGGTGTCAAAGCGTGAGCGTTCGATACAACTAGAAGAAAACTACATGAATTGCAGCAACAGCGAAGCGCGTACATTACGTATTTTCTAGCCGACGAAACACGGTAGCGTGCAGCAGGTGGAAGAGTAGATTGGATAAGGGTCGGAAGGAATGGAGAGAAGAATAAGAAGAAAAACGAGGTGTAAAGAAGAAAGAGAAGAGCCACAAGTGATAAGGGATAAAAATGGTATAGAGAAGAGTGAAAGAGAAATGGGAAGAAAGCAGATGATTGAGATGAAGAAAAGGTGGGCGTGCATGTGTGTCTGTGTGTATATATGAAAAAAGTGGAAGTGAGGGAAAGAAAAATGAGTGAGGTCGAGGAGCTGACTGCACACAGAGGATATAGCAAGCAAGTTGCACTTTCTTGGTCTTATGTACCCTCAACACTGCGCACACCTTCGCCAGCTATAGTTTCCACGAGCTGAGTACTCACGTATCTCTTCTCTTCTTAACCAAAGCGTTGGACATTCTGGGAAAAGACCTTTGGCTGCATAGTGCACGCGAAGAATACTAGCGTGAAGCACGAGTTCACATTTTCCTCGTTTCAACTTGCAGAATGGACAACTTTTGAAGAATTCGTATGAAACTGGTTTCGCATGCTACAGTCGCAGAAAACACCCTCAAGATCCGAGAAATTCGTCTGGTAGACTCACTGGTCATCAGCTTTATAAATTTTTCGAGTGCCACACTTTTCTGCTTTTCGTAAAGTGCATAGCGAAATTTCGTATTATCATGAATCACGCGATTCTTCCGATTCTTGTTTGAATTTCTATGAGGTTCAATATTTACTTCTATTGTGAATTGCTTCCATCATTAACTTTTCATGATAACAATATTGATCGATAAATGGAATCAGCGACCACATGTGGAGTATACTTTACCGCGGTAAAATCTTTTGTTCCTCCACTTTCTTTGCCAACTTCATATTTTACTTTATGACATCATAAAAATCGACAGTATCAGACAGCATCCAATACGTTGCTTTTACACTGTGATATATACCAGCAATTAAATGGTTGTGACATATTCCGTATAATTGCAAAAGTTTCTTCTGGGCCAACGCAAGCGTCAAGCACCTCTATTGGACTTTGTCGCAACAGGAAAATGTTATATTCCCAAAGGCACTTGCTCGTATTCGCATGAGGACATCATGACCCCTCTTCTCGTCGTTCTCTCACGCCACAAGGGGCCAATCGAAGGTAAACCCCTAGATTTAACCTAAGGCTTAACCTATGCTAAGCGCGCTAACCTGCCTTACTGGCTCACCACCACGTCCACCGCGTCTCCCTTAACATCCCACTGAGCTGAACCGAAACCAACTCTCACTCATCCCCGACTACGAAGATTACAATCTAGTTAAATCGACCTAGACCCAACCGACCGACCGACCAACCAACCCTTCGCCATTAATGGTCGTAAACACCGTACGCGCCGACCGATGAGTTTCAGCATCATCATTAAATTTCTTCTCCACTCATCCTTTTTCCCTCTTCCTTTTTTTCTCTTCATCTTTCCCCGAATCTTACTCATATATATACTATACGTGAAAAATCTCTGGACTGAAATAAAACATGGAAGCAACAGCCTGACGGAATTCCAAGATGAAGATTATCGGAATAACAATCCATTCTCTTTTGATCAAAGTTTGTAGTACAGACTCGACATCCATTTTCAATCAGAAAAATACGACCTTAGGAAAAATCAGGACCCATGATAGTAATCACTCTACAAAAGCAGTTGATACACGTACAGAAAGAGTTTTTCTCTCTCCACGTAATTTCGGTTGCCTTCAAAACACATTGGGCCAAGACTTTCCGTCTGATCAATCAAAGGAGGGATTGACTTCATAATTAGAGCGAGGACGAAATTCTTTTGTGGAACTAATCACATGGTGGATGAAATCAGATAATTCGGGCGAGCCCCTTTTCATCACAAATATCAAAGAAATATTGAAACAGGAAATGATGTTTGAACTAACGATGATTTATCAAAAACAGATATAATGATATGAACAATTTGCCCCAATTGCATCTCTTCGTAACAGCCAAACCTCTGGAATTTTCAAATAACAATTATTCACAAGTGTCGGTACTAACACCACACGATAACTCCACCAATTCTAAATTATTACTATAATCGTGAAATACCACACATTTCCATAGTTGAAATCGTTATAAAAATTAAACGATCTGCTTGCAGTGTTACAATTCTTCTTCACTGCATGAGGCAACTAATTGCTGACCATACCCAATCTTCTTCATATTTCGTCGACTCAAATACTACTCTTGCCTTTTTTTGTAGAAAATGTCGACTTTAATCTGGAAAAATAGACTCGGACCGTGCCAGGGTTGAAAAGTAATAGCGTAAAGAATGGAGGTATATAACGTAAGAAAAGAAAAAAAAGCGCAAAGATACGATAGCCTTCGGCGCTCTCGCCACACCA
The DNA here is from genome assembly GCA_018881525.1 of Meteorus sp. PSUC_FEM 10030008. Lineage (NCBI taxonomy): Eukaryota > Metazoa > Arthropoda > Insecta > Hymenoptera > Braconidae > Meteorus > Meteorus sp. PSUC_FEM 10030008. The sequence goes on along the minus strand of JABMBR010011849.1, from coordinate 2,794 downwards.
ACAGAATCTATCCAAGTTTACTGCCCTCCAATATTTTCACTCCACTCCCATTCTCTAGCGGCGAATGACCTCGTTTCAAATCGATTTCGAATCGCCCTGTCACATCAATGAGTACCAATTGGAGTCTGGCCCATGATACCTGTGCAACACACGACTATGATGTGTGTTTGCATGTGAAGATGTACATGACGGCAACTGGATAAAAAGCGGTAGAATAGACAACTCAGGCTCTAATCGATGAAATATTTTGCATTGGCACATTTACTTTTGCGATTCAGGCATTTTATACCTTCACCTACTTTCACCAAATACTATCATCTCATCCAAGAGCTTAAACTTCTGCGCATATGAATAGATATTTCAACTAACTTCCATCGTGGGTGTTTATATGATGAAACTTTCTAAGTCTCTTATGCTATAGATGAATATATGAATGCAACTATATCATTTAACGAGCAATTGTTGTATATTCGTGTGTTAGCTTTTCAACTCTGGATCAAGTGCGATGATTTTCATAAAGAAGGTGGTATCAGCTAAACCTAGAGCAGATTAATTCCAGTTTTCCAACAACGAACGAACTTCACTGAACATTGTCATCATTATGAGAGTGAACAGCTCACATGCAAAAACGAGAGAATGAATGTGATATATCTACATCATGTAAACATAAAACGAAGAGGATGAGTAGGAATTTTTATTGAGAACTAAATAACGAATGCTTGATGTTCTTTTACGGACTTCCGATTAAACAACTGGAGGCGACGCCAACTTGGCAACGTCTACGCCTCCGTCCGACTATTCGAATACCATCACCACTATGTCTTTGCCACGGGAAAGTGAGAGAACAAGAGAAAGAGCGAGAGAAAGTCATGACGCTCGACGACTGCAACGTTGCCACCCTTGTGCAAGAGAGCGAGCCTAATTTATTGTGTCTCGCGCTCGCTACGCTTACTGATAACAAAACAGTTACGTTAATGAAACTGTGCGACATGTGCGATATAATAAACATATCGTCTTGAAAATATTCGACCTTGGTACAGTACAAGAATTCGCATAAAAATTATATTATTGTAATTTATTGGCTTCGCTTTCTTTAATTTATAACTTTCAGTTCAGGCAATAGTTGATAGAGTGCGTTGGAAATGAACGATGTTCAGACTCGTGTCGAATGTTGAACACCAGTCATAGAGAAAATACCCGTTGGAAAATAACGATGGGTAAAAATGTGTTCCTGTCTCAATTTGAATTCCAAACAACAGGATTCAATTTCATGTAATTCAGTGATCTTCATTGATATTCTCACTGAGCTATATTTTCACTATTTTCGCAGGTGTTATCGATTTTTTCCCCAGTTCTGTATAAATGTTGACTACTCCAAAGTCAAATGTCATGTGATATCGTGGATGATGAAGATACAGTGGTGTATCATAAGAAAACTTCGCGTGCGTCTACAGTTTCTTCACTACCAGTGTAGTGTATTTTCGTGACATGTCTTTAACGTCATTTATAGACACCACTTTTTTCCGAAGATGTCATATACAGGAACGTTCAGTGAAGAAACTCAGCATGCTAGGTGTTGAACGAATTCATTCTGCATCCGATGGATGATTCATATTGTCTAACTGAAAGGTCAAATTTTCATACGGAAGTGGGAGAATTTTTAGACAATTCATTCACGAACATACAGAATAAATAATTTGAGAGCGAATTCATCAAAAAGTTGAGTAAACTCTTTTTTGCATTTGTTCATTTCTCTTCTCAATCAAACAGTTTTCTCATTCGTAGAATGAATCCATTTACATGATATCAAAATCACTCCAACTGAATTATTTCATGCCAATGGCGACGGAAATGGATTGATGAAGAAAAATATTTTCCTGCTTCAGTAGTAAACAATGGAGGAGATAACAAAAAAATTGTTGGTGACCTATCTGGAAATGAATGGAACTTTTTCATAGAATATATCACATATGAGATGTGTAAACTGACAATTTTATTCCATCATCATATCTTCATGATCATTTCTATGATTTAATTACAGGGTGAAATTTTAACGCACAATGCATCAGCACGGATCATACAATCAAATCAAAGTCTCGTTCTGCAGAGCGTTACACGCAACAGCGCAGGATATTACGTTTGTGCAGCAACAAATGCATTACGTGAAACGCGAAGTTCTCCACAATTATTTCGTGTGAAATGTGAGTATGAAACTTCAAAATAAATATTCACAAGCATCTACAACACAAACAATCTTGTTTTCTCATTACTGCACTACGGTGAATAAAAAATATTTGTCATCGAACACGCGAATGACCATCAAAACTGATGACTACATCAATTCTCTTTTTCTACCGTATGATGTTCTCCGCAACAATAATCAATTATGTAAAATATAATCACGAAAATTTGCAAAATCCACGGAAAAAACCAGACCATTTTCACCAACAACTTATGTATATCATCAGTATAATCAAATGACGATACTGAACGAACATACACCGGTATATATAGGGTATATTTTTTATTTTAAGACAAAAATTTGCAACGTTTATGGTGCCAAATAAGAGAGACGAGAAAATACGTCGACACCTATACTTTAAAACTTTATAACACGCGGCCAAAGGTTACCTGCTGAGAAAACTCGATCTCGTGAATATTTTAAACGTACTTACGCTCGCTCGTACATTTTTTATACCCAATTCTCATGTTACGTCGGTATATGACGTGCCGAAGTGAAACGATCCAAACGTAAAAGCAGAAATGAAGGTACTAACGAAATATATATATATAT
>JABMBR010011848.1:0-38750 GCA_018881525.1 Meteorus sp. PSUC_FEM 10030008 | reverse complement strand
ATATATGTAACAGGATCATTAGTATTATAATTTTTATGTCGCTGTTTTATACATTTAGAACCGGAAAACTATCGATCAATGTCCCGAGGAGAACCACATGTGTGAGAAATTATACAATTGTGCATGGTAATGCAGACAAAATGTTGTGCATATTATGCAAAAAGTGATATATAAGTTTAAATTCTTGTGGCCTCGTGTTATAAAATGTAAACGAGTTATGAGAAGAAAATTGAATTGAAAAACATGAAATTAAGTTTGGTGTGGTGTATGAGACAGAAGTGCTAGAAATTCCGCACAAGAATGAATGAAATTTCATATGTTTTTTTTTGAATCTTATTATTCGTTTATTAACAATAGATATTAATAATAAAGTAATTGTTAATGTGGAATGATACAGCGCAAGGCAACAGAAAAGAGTTCAAGAGTATGTGCATCTTATGGCGCAACTGTTGAACATTATTTCGTCAGCTTTCGATTTGGATGCCGAAGCCAAACGTTACACCTTTCTTCTCCTATTCTACCATTCAGCCATGACTGATTCTCATTTTTTTGCCCTTCTCCAATTATTTCCCTCTCTTTCTGACCCGCACGCTCTATCATTTGTCGCAGGAAAATTTCAACGTTACGAAAATTCACACATTGATCTAGTTGATCGACTGTTGATTAAATCATTTTTCAAATTATCACACGGACTTTGAGTGCGACGGAGGTATACGTAAACGAAGAAGATTGCAATTTCCTGTGATAAGAGTTGAACATTCGTACATAATGCTTTATGCACAAACGTATAAATTCATTGTTGAAAATAAATGTGACTTGTGAAAATACATGGGTAACAATATATCTTCATATAATTATGATGAAGATGTGGCACATGTCATTCGGGAAAAATTGTACAATTCAATAATGACTTTATGTACCACAAGCTATTCTACTTATCGTAGATTAAAGTTTATAACGTGGCCATTTGTCATCGAATAATGAATCGTTGTTACATTAAAATTTTTCAAGGTCTTTATCACACTGTTGCAGGGTATATAACTCAATAAATATTCATTAGTTATAAGCATCAATTTACCTAACAATTATCTGTTGTCGCATCCGTCTATCGATCACTTGTATTATTCAACACACAGCCATGTCTTTCATTATTGAGAATAACAACTTGTCAAGACACTTATAGTGCATCACTTGGATACCTTTTCGCGTTAATTAGTTGCTAAAATTATTGGCACTTTTATATATATTTGTACGGGATATATATACACATAAAACATATGAGTCTCTATGTGTATATGTTAACATTGATAAGATAAATATGAGGGATAATATTTCAATTATACACTGATAACACTACAACAATAACCGCCGTTCTTATTTGTCTTTTATCGCGAACACGACGATGCTAAAGTAACAACTGACTGAATGTTGAAGGACTGAGGGCTGAACCCACGAACATGGTGAGAATCAACTCACTGGCGATATAATGAGCTTTGACGAACGGTATATGTGTATATATATTAGTGGTACCATCGCATACCAGTAATGTAACCGGAGGCGATTCCCCAAGTAGTCTATTAACAGTTCGAACATTAGTCATCGTCATCATGCATCGTATATTCTGAGATTGATAACCTGCAAATATTTTCACTAATACGTGACGTCAATGGGGAGGCCTACGTGCAATCGCGAAATAACCGGTTTTCACGGTATACATCTATGGACGTCACGTAGGCAGGTTTTTTTTTCAATATTATTCTGTTGACTCATCACTTACGAAAATGTTGGCCCCATATCCCAGTTATCGGTGTGAGGTAGTAATTGACTATGAAGTTTGCTGGATTTTATCAATGTCCAATTATATTTCATCAATGAATTGCTTATCGGTGTCACGCGATATATCAAATTTAAGTTTTCCTTGATATATTTGGACGTAGAAAATTTTGTCATGATGGTTCAGGACGACTAGAATTCAGTTTGATGGAACAATCGAAGTTAGAAAGATAATGAATGTCAGAGGACGGAATTATTTGGGCTTGGTGTCTACACAACAGCAAATTCGAAATATAAAGAGAATTTTTCGACGTTATTTCTCTATTATTGCTATAACGTGGAAGGGATATCTGTGTCAAAATTGATTATAATCATCCAAGCGTCATAAATAATTTTGTGAAGGTGAATTATCACCGTATTGGATCGATATAGTTGAGAGACATTTTGTGTTTCTGTTAGTTCGACCTCAACCAAGTACACAGATTAATTGAACAAATTAACGAACAACTGAGTCTCCCTTCCTCCATACTTCAAATATGAGTCTGTAAATATGCGCGGTAATGCTGTGCTATTCCATGATAATAGCGAGATAACTGCGGTTACACAGGAATTTTTTGTATCCACATTGTTTTCTATGAGACCATCATCGTATAATCAAAACAAATACATTAAAACATTTACTGTTTACTGTATTCAATAATAAGAGAAAAAGAATCGGCGCCATGCTTGCACGAGCCGTGTATGTTCACCTGAGAAAAAAAAGTAATTATCTCTTTTATATGTTTTCTTGTTTCAAGTTTATGGCTTAATTTGAAGCGTTGACGATGTTTCTACGGCTTGTTGGCAATTAAACTTTTCTATGATGATTTATTCCATGCATATAGTATGGAAAATTGATTATTTTCAATACATCATCAATTGGGTTTTTTTCAATACATCACCAACTGGTTCGCAGACTGAATGTCCAACGTCCCTGTTCCTATTTTTTCTGATGTACAAAATAATCGTATCACTCTTAACACCCGCACCTGCATAATTTATTTCTGTCTCATCAATTTATTATGAACAAATAATGGCTGAAACAAAAACGACAATTCGAATAGTGCAAAGGCAGACGATAATGAAGGACACGTGTCCTTGTGAAGAAACAATTCCTAGAACCCAATTGTGTTTTGTCACATTCGAATATATTTGTGAAGTGAAATGAGGAAAAAAAAAAAAATTTGAAATTGTGGTGACATATAAATCTCTTTTTTTCGAGACTGATAACTAGTCATTTGGAATGAATATTTTGAATGTTGTTATGTATAAATATCGAGATAGATTGAAGCCTGAGGGAAATAGTTGCAATATTGTTAAAACTATTACTCACTTTTTATCAAGTAATCTGTACCGAACCAATTTCTCGTTGATTATCCCACAAACGTTACGCGTTGTTGGTTTATTATTAATCCCAAACTGACATTGCAGTCGTTGCAATAGGATATTATTATAACGCGAGTAAGAATAATTCACAGGGTTGGCTGCTACTGCTGCACCCCGAGTTTTTCTTGCAACTATTAACATGTCGCCAAAAAAAAAAAGAACAAATGAGGATAAAGATAATTGTTATTCTCTTGATTTATCGTTGATTGTCATCATCATTCAATCGAAATAATTCCATCGCACTTTATCATTACAGTCATAACCACACTTTTTTCGTTTCGAGTTATAAAAAAAAATGCTAATGAAAAAAAGGAGCCACAATAATATTCGGAATTTTATCACGAGGATTACATAGACAAGAACTTATGAAATATTATTTCATCATTTGTATCACTAACAATATCACATAATTATATTATTCCTTTTTTTTTCGTACGAATTAAGATGTTGATTTATCATCTCAAGCACCCACACTAACAATTTATTGTCAGATTACACTCGGATTGTAATAATAGCCGTAATAGAATAATAAAACAATTAGAAAAAATTAATATGTCACTCCCTCAATGTACACAAGTGTACTATGTAATAGTCTGAAGGCTACATTTATGTTTGCGTCGTGTGTTTCGAGAAATTCCGATTTTTTTAAGAGTCGATTTTTCATGAATTCGAGAAACCTCTATGTATATGTGTATATGTATATGCAAATGATGTACGATTGTAGAATGAAGGGCGTGTTTCATATCCCAAATGATAATTGGTGTATTCCGTGAGTTCCATATTTCATTGGTAGAGAATTGAAGCGCGGGGAATCCTTCAACTGAGATTCGTCAATGCGTTGTCTTTTGAATTCATATCCTGATCTATTTCGATTGTACTCATCAATTTTCTGTGATTGTCGATCACAAAATCCATTCACTACTATCGAATTATTCAAGCAACTAAAATTTCGTATACTGTACGACTTTCATTTGTTTAACGAACATTGAGAGAGGGTCAAAGACAGGAAAAGGGTAAGAAATAAGGGTCGGAGGTCAATTGCAGAAGAGGGAAATGAGTGGTTCAAGATGGAATACATGAAGATAACGAATAGTACATTTTATTGTCATTATAAGGCATGAAGGAGTACAACGTAACACATATTTTAATGATCTTATACGAAATAATCGAAATTTCGATACAAGAGGAATTTTTTCAATTGTGTATTGGTGTTGGAAATATCATTGAAGAAAGAGAAGGACTGTGTATGTATTGAATGATGCAACAAACTGACTATGGACCAGCATTCTGAAGTGTGTAAGAATTATGAAATCATTAGGTAAACTGGAGCTCACCACAAATTTTCATGCACGCTGAATGAGCTACTTATCTCATGAAGGAACTAGAGGCCTGCAAGAATTATTACCATCATCATCATTGTTGTTATGTGTTTCAGATTCATTACAAAAGAGGTGAATGCCAATGAATAAAGTTAAATGAAAAAAATTGTTTGGTAAAAAATTTTTAATCACCTAAAAATTTAGGTGAACATATACAAGTGCTACATTATTTGTTTCCTCAAACTTATCACTAGAAACGATCGAATCAATAGTTGTTAAAAAATTTTTGCTTACTGCGACAAGATTTACAATTGCTTGAATAATGCTGATTAATACTGAACGGTTGACGCCATAATCAATAATGGCGTGCATATTCATTTAGAATTAAAAATTCGTTGTCGAAAAGAATTAAAACCCGATTGAAAATTCTTTAAAAATTCCATTGTATAATAACAAATTGGTCGATATTTTAATAATAAATACAAGCGATATATTTATGCTTCTATTGAGTTTGAACTGAAACTCACTTATAGTGTATATGCAATGTGCTGTAAAGTGAATGTTTGACTTATATAATGAACGAACAGAGTATATAATATGTACACGAAAATATACAGCTACGATGCTCGTTATGATTCCTTTTTGTACAAAATAACATGATGTTGATGATGATTGATCTGCTGCTATTTATATCCAAGAATAAATAATTTTAATGCATCATTTTATGTAGTTTCAAGATTTTCCCCAATCGCTGCTTTGCTGTTTTCATTCCTTTCCTCGGTTTGCGTTCTGTAACATTTATTTTTAGTGAACGTAGAAGAGCGAAATTGAAAATTGTGAAACAGGAAAATGAAGAATAATCAACTCACCAACAGGAATTGGTGCTGCTAGTTTGGCTTTAACATCTTTTAGTCTATTTGGACTGGTTAAAATCGAATTGAAACCACTTGGAATTTCGGGCGGTTCTGTATTGTGATTCACAAGATTTGAGGCAGGATTTACACCGTTCACTGATGACTTCTTCCGTGGTTTTTTCGATGGGCGTTTTATACCAGTCTATGAATTCGTGTAATTAAACATGAAATTAGTATGGACATATAGATAGAATGATTTTTAATACATTTGAGTATGAATTTACTGGATGTTTCGCTCGTTTCGCAGCTGCAGCCTCTAACCCCTTCTCTACCGAAGTTTTTTTCGCACCATCGCGTGCAGGTCGATTAGTTTTTGGTAACAATGGGCCAACCCGTGCTTTGGGATTCCATGCCTCATCAACTCGTCTTTTCCCACGAGGTTTGAAAATATATTCTTCATCATCAGAAGCGTCCAGAGCTGGATAAACTATGAAAACAATTATTAACATTTCGGCTTATGGAATGAGATGCACACGTAAGAATTGAGCATAAGATTAACGTACTGAAATCTTCATCTTGGTGTACTTTATCGATATTTTCGATTGATTGATCATCCTCATCATCTTCATAGTGAACTCTCCGTGTCGATTTTCCGGATTTTTTAGGACTTTCCGATTCATTGGGATAGCATTGCTCACTGATTGATAACATCCCCGCGATAGCCTCACGTGTTGACGGTGAATCCCTGCCAGAACTGACCGTTTTCAATTTATAAATACAAGACATCGATGAAATAAAAGTAACCCATTCGCTATTTTATCGAACAAGACTTCATTCCAACGTTACGGTTTGTGTGCATATTCATATTTATACACGTCTTACACATGTTGTATATTGTGGTAGTGGGGAATAATTATCAATATTACATAATCGACCAGAACAAGCCGTAACTGGCGGTCAATAACGTATACTTACCCGATGGGAGGTGGATTTGCTGGTTGATTGTTCACTGCTATCGACGGTGTCCTTATGAAAGAAATATTGCCCATGTATATATTTATATAAATTATAAATTGTAAAATGTCACAGTGATGCGACAGTACAAAATGATTTTTTGATTTATTTTATTTACCCAGGGTCTATTCGCGTACCAGTCGAAGATAGAGCATAGGCCGATGCTTTCAAGAGCTCCTCTATACCATTTTTCGGCGCATCACCCGATACATCAACATCTGTACTGATCGCGTGGTTCATTGATTTTTTCGATTTCTTACGCGTGCTACATTTCGATTTTTTACGTTTAGGACCTTCATCAATTGTAAATCCGTTACCAATATCACTTTCATTGCTACCATCATGAAAATCATAAATAGAACTTTGCTTCCAAGTAAATTCTTTTGATGTCTGAACTGAATGATCAATGGCAAAATTCCCGTAAACATTGCCTTTATCATTGGTACTACGAACAACTTCATTATCACCAAGTTTGAATCTGATTACAGTTGGACTTTGTTTGCCAGCTTTATTTAGACGTTTTTGACTTCGAGATGATTCAGTTGCTTTATTATCTGGCATTTCGGCGCAAATTGATTTACTAAATACATAGGTAACTGGTTTAGGCAAAGTTAACTTTAAACAAGTTTTAATTGGTGACTGTTTCTTTGTTGTACGCTCTGACTCAACCTTGTTTAATTTTGCCTTGAACGCGTTTTCTGAAATTCGATCAGCAGCTTCATAATTGATGAAATCTTTATTGATGGGCTTCTTTTTTTTTCTTTTACTTTCACGTTCCGGCTTCGGTGGATTAAGAGCAATGAGATATCGCTCGGCATGCCGTATCTCTTTACTAAATTCTTTGATCAATTTCTGACTGTGAACAGTTTCAGGTATTTGACTCCGGCTAAGCGTGTTATACTGCAAATTTTGATGTGTTATCAGACAATCAGTCATAAATATCTCATAAATTCCACGGCTACGAGACGATTACTTACATCTTTATCTGTATTCCACTGCTTCAATACACTTAAAAGAGCTTTAACCCCTTGTAAAAAATAGGACGGACATTTTTTTTCATCATGATTCAATTCTTTCAATTCTTTCAACAATCGTTTAGCTGCGAACCAATTGATAGTTTCGAAACCAGGATATTGAAATTTTTGAGGCGTTTTCATTTTGCGTTCCAACTCATAAATCCTGCAAGGTTATGATATGAAAAATCTAAATAACTTTATATATTCATTTGGAATTGTAAAAAAAAAAGTTTTAAACCACTGACTGTATTTGCATAGGAATGTTCAAACTATGCACAAAATTGCCACCAAATACAATTGAATCAACTGGAGTTAACACTGCATGTATCCATCCAGTAGGTATCATCATCGTTTGACCTTCTTTGATAACACATTTGTAACATGCGTCCGCCTGATCACCAAAGAATGTTTCACTTTGCGTTGAGCTACTCATCCACTGTTGATATAACTGTAGATTGGCTGGCGTGGGTCTTATGAGATAAAACACTTTTTCTCCACGTAAAACATGGTACCAAACTGACGTTCCACCAAAATCAATATGAAAATCTGTGAAACTGTCTTTTGTTCCCATTAAGCAATATTTTTGGACTTCTGGACGTTTAAGTTCACTGTTTTCGGGTAACTCACGAGGCCAAACTGAATTTACCCAATCAAGTTTTCGTGCGATGTATGGAGCCTCTACCATAGGCGATAGACTGCGGACATATTAACATTTTCATTTAAGAATCCGTCAATCCATGAATGCATTAGATAGAAGTATGAACATATACCCCGTGTTGGTAAATTCCAAACTTATGACATTGAACACTCTAGTTTTATTAGGATCATTGTAATATTCGACAAAGTCACGTAGTTTCATTCGAAGATTACTTTGCCTTGTCACATCAATTACATCCATTTCTCTGTCACCACCTAAAGAAATTGAGAATCATCATACATCAGACGTTGTGGTATCGGAGGAATTCCCTCTGGGATGAATGGAAATGAAATTCAATTACCAATGTAACTTTCAACATCGTAGACACTGAAATTGGAGGGTGGCAAAGTCATTTCAAGACCGTCTTTACCATCAACAATGATGGGTGTGTCAAACCCATTAGTTTGCAAATACGGCAATGTCAATTGTTGTCCTCTCACATGTTTCACAACTTCATCAGCTTTGGGAAAATGTCGTGATTTCAGTTCTCTTATAAAAACTGGTGTTCCTGTTTGAACTGGTTTGGACTCTGTGTTGGCTTCAGTATATTCATGACGATGCCAATTCAATCTAATTTTAGGAATTGAAGGTCCAGCAGTTGGCTCACAAGCTGGACAATGATATTTATCCAAATCCATCGACATATACTCCTTAACATTTATGCATCTGATAATATCAAGAAATAGAAAGAATTAGCCACGCTATCAACAACAGGTTATGTTGCTCACAACAAACATTGCCCGAGAGCACATCGGAGTGCATAGCTGCGTGAATTCGACAAAACATTAAACAACAAGAGTGATTCAAGAAAATATCAATAGCTAGATTGAATTTAAATAGTTTTAGTGATGTAATGGAGGATGAACTCTTGATTTTTTTTGTTAACATCTCGTTGAACCTTCAACCATAACGACATGGAGGGAAAAAACTATACACTCACCCTCCGTGATACCATTTTTTACAAATATCACATTCTATCATAAATTGTTCGGGTTCATATGCTTGACCACACACACAATACGTCGTTACTTCTTCTACGATTGTATTCATTTCGCTCATATTTTTTGTTTGAGTTGGTTTATATTCCAAACGAGTTCCGCCTCGTTCTGATAAAGCCAGAGTATATTGTACATATGCATAATAATGCTAATGGCTATATATGGAAGATCGGTCAATGTATCTTATTCGGATGAAATCCGTGCTGACCCCTTTTGTGTGTAACACTCAGTGATTGAAGAATTCGACTTTACCGATGGCATCAGGAATACGACACATACGCCATCACAGTAGAAACTATCATATCATCATCTACACAAAGAAGGAAGTGATCGGTCATATTGGCGAAGCTCGGTATGTAGTCAACACCATATTGTTAATTAATATATTAATACTCAGAGACAAATGTACCGTATTCCATCAAAATTATGTCTCATTAATGAATGACATTTATCAGATAATGATACTCACTATCGTAAGATTTCATTATTGAAAGTATTCAATGTTTTGATTATAAGTGTTGTTAGTGAAAGCTTGTCATAACTGCTCCAGTGGCGCAATTGGTTAGCGCACGGTACTTATAAGACAGTGTTCGTGAGCAATGCCGGGGTTGTGAGTTCGAGCCTCACCTGGAGCATTTTTTTTTCATTCTGTTTTCAATGTTTTTACTATAACAGCACCAATCTCTTTCATGTGCATATCTTTATATATACTAGTGTGTGTATATACACACATAATATATATTATACCAATAGATTTAATGATGCAATGTTTCTCTTGCTGTTGAAAGGCCACTCATTAATTATACAGACGTTGGAAACGTTGTCACAATCATTATAATAATATATGTACCAAACAGAATGTAATTACTTTTGTTTATTTGATAGATTGATGATTTTGAAATATTTATCGTACAATGTGTGCAACTGTTTATAAAATAAAAATCTAATTTGTAGAACGATAAAAACGTAACATAAAGTGCAGATAAATGCTAATTTCTCATTAATATATATAGACCTTATATATATCCATTACTTTGTAATTTTCTATTGCTTTTTCGCTCTTTGATCAACATAAATAAAATTTCATAACCTCCAATCGTTAAACGTAATTCATATTGATAATTTCGTCAATTATCGCATAAATTTGAATTAGAGTATGGCAGTTATATTTTCATAAGTTAATTCGTTTTTTCTAATACAGTGGAGAGTTTGAACATGGCAAAACTAATAGAACATTACAATGATTATGAATCAAACTAATAAATTTTTCTTCGTGTTTTTTTTTTCCTTTGAAATTTTGAAAAGTTACCTATCATTCTTATCAACCGTTACATAAATATTATTAATTTTTTTTTATCATTTTATTTTGTTTTTATTTCAATCTAAAGTCTACGAGTACACTTTTTGTCAAACTTTCTTTCGGAACATTTAATACTTTTCATTTGGTTGTTTGATCTCAATTTATATTTGCTTCATTTTCTTATTCCTCTTTATTTCATTCTTTTTTCTTACTTTTGTTTATACTTTTGCATTTGTGGACCTTTCATAGAAACTACAAATACCGTCTCTTCCTGTATATATCTATCTACATTTATTTGAATGTATTGTTTTGTATTTTGTATTTTTTTTTTTTGTATTTTATTGATTTTTTTCTCGACTTTTTTCTTTTTCATGTATCTATAATAATCTCTGTAGAATTATTCATATATGGAAAAAGATGAGTTCATGAACTACCATTATACTCGAATAACTTCAATAACGACTTTGTTTTTTTTTTTTTTTTAATTAGATATATATGAAAAAACCCAACGATTTATGATTTAAATTTTTGTTTTGTGATTAAATTCATTCAAGTCCCATTCGATTTATTTACTTGAGCGCACGACTTCTTCGTTATTTATTATTCAAATGTCCAATTGTTCTATTGCATTGTAATTTTTATATTACGTATGATGTATATGTATTATTTCAATTTATAATAATTATCGCATTACGATAAATTCATACATACAACTGAGAAATGTGAGGAGAAGAGCCTAGAGTTTGTGCCTTCTAGCTTGCGCATATACAAATTAATATTTCGCAGCTCTTGTTTTATCACAGCCAAATCTATTCACATATTGGTATCGCGTAAGCACACACGTACAACATGTATTTATACATATTTTCCAGCCGTAAATATTTGTATATTGATCATTCGTCGGTGATTCAGTTTTATTATTACAAAGTCGGCGAGAAGGCCGTAAAAATCGTTTATTAAGTTTATAGTATAGTCATACATGTAGTAATCTACAGCAAACTGATCGATGATTCTATGAGTTCACTACCTAACCCAACTTATTTTCTTTGTTTTTAAAAGTTAATAATATATACGAGCTAGATCAAAAAACAGGAACTCTTCTCCAAAATTCCTTGACAATTTCGAGTGTATATCATAAGTGTACTTGTAAGTGTTCTCTGCTTCGAGATAACCATCCGCAATGAATCAAATCCTTGTTTGTATGTGACTGCAGAGAGGAAAATTTCTGCATTTTATTCACCATCTGTATCATTCAAATTAAAAGACAAACTAACGAGATCTACTTCTATTATTTCGTATATTTTTTCATTTCGGCAGCTCGATTTGTAATGTACAATTTTTTTCATCATGTACTCATATTTTTGTTTATGAAAGTCGCGCATATCAAGTATACGCCATAGAACAGGGAACTATATTAATTTTTTATAAGTGCCAGCTATATCATCTACTTTACTTTCCAACGTTATGGAATAACGACAGGTTATGTATGCATATGTGTTTCTAAATTTCATGTTTATTATTCGCGTGTATCATTGTGTATGCAAGTATTGTGTTGTGTATGTTTTGTGATTTTTTCCTCGCTGTTCGTAATTTAATTGAATTGTCTTGTGATGACGGTACAGCATGCATATAATTAATTGCACACCGAAACTACGAGAAATTTCCGTATTCTTTGTCCTTTTTAATGGGAGTTTTAACGCCGTCCCGATGCGACGCTCAGGCATTTGTACAACAACAGTTTTAATTTTTTAAAGCTTTACTTTTGTTTGAAAGGGGTGTGAGGACTTTTCTTTCTTTTCTTCACAAATACTGAAACACATCCGCGGTCGGATTGTTAAAGATAAATCATATTTATGATTTAAGGCGAATAATGTAACGACACACAGTATAGGCATTGGTCCATAATGAGTAATTGAGGTGAAATTCACGCACTTTTTTTCGATGGCGATTCCTACACATTTCGTGCAAATCCCATAATTATAATCCTCGTCGTAGATAATTATCCATACTTTTCACAATTTAATTGTGTGAAAAATAATTGAAAATATACATGACGAGTTAAATTAGTGGACGGCGAATGTGCACGTAACGTTGTGTTAAATGTCGCTAGACAGTCGTCTCCCGGTCAACGTGAATAAATTCCACAAAGCCGGGAGATTGTTGTCAGGAACCAAGCAGCGATTCTTCAGTAGGTGCTCTTCGTGGTCTATCACCAGATCTCTCCAATTCATCATTATAGCAAAGTCGTTTCGTCCGAGCTCTCGATCTAGAATAATATACACAAATAAATTTATATGAATTGATGCAACGCATACGATGAAATAATGGCTAGTTATAAAAAGGAATGCTCACTTGCACATCAATATCGTCAGGAGACAGGCAAAAGCCGTGATGATTCCAGCAACACCGGCTACTGCCAACCACATTCCAGGCGGAAGTAAACCTAATAAACGCGCACCACTTCCGCAATTTTCCTCATCATGTCCGGAAGGACAGTGAACTCTGCCATCACACCAAAGACTTGCAGCAATGCAAGCACCGAGTTCAGGACATGTATGAAGACAATCACCCATCCCAACTGTTTCATTTTCAGTGACTCGTCCAGGCAAACGTAATTGTCGTCGTAAAGCTGAGCGACTTTTAGAAATCTCTAGCCATGATGCAGCCGCCTGGCCAGATTCACGGGGAATAAACTCAATTAAAAGTGCCGCTGGACGCGGTGGCGCCAACCAATGTTCATCAGAATTTCCCGCAGCAATCAGCCACTCTTCAGAAAATACGTGAACCGTATAATCACGCGCACCAGGCTCGGCTGGACATACGACTTTGAGGAGTTTTGCTGGCCATCCAGAATAAAGAAGAATTCTATTGGTTGTTGGACACTTGCTCGTTGGGTCTGATGAATCTGGAGAGGCTTGTTGATGTGCAGGCATTGAAGATAATGATGATGATGAGAAGGAGGACGAAGAAGAAGAAGAAGACGACGAAGGTGATAGCACTGTTGTAATTGGATCTAGTGGCATAAACCAGCCCCAAGTGAGTACAAACAATGACCGGTTGTCTCGTGCTTCAACAAGCCAAGGCATTCCTTCACAATAGATGTCTGGTCTAGATAACGGTGGCGTTACGAATCTCAGCTCGCCACCTATATAAAATAAATTTTAATATTAATTTACATAATTCTACAGTGGTTCGAGTGATGATTATGCGGTGGAGCGTGTATGGAACCGCCTCATCCACTTTAACTGCGTTATTTGTATATCTATTCATGGATGATTCAAGGAGGCGAGCCACCCGATTACAGTGATATATAGCTTCATCGAATGTATATACAGTGGTGGTATTGTATGAATAATACCTCTTCAGGCCTAAAGTGGCTTATCAGATGAGTATCTTGCTTGCCAACTATCGACAATTTTCCATTAATCCCGACTAATATAAGTGCAACGTACCATACAATATTTTTTCGTAGTGTATATTTATGTAATAATATATCTGTATATATACAGGGGACAGGTATAATATCGAATAGAAGCTTAAAAAAGACGGCGATATTTTTTCTCACCTTCACCACGTAATCGCTGCTTTCTCGGGCATTCAGGCATGCGAATAAGCTCAAAGCTGGCGTAGAAATAAAGAGTCTCAAAGTCCTCGTAAGGCGCTTGCTGATTTACGACGAAAGTAATTTCTAGTGCTTTACCGGAGGATATATGAGTCAATGGTAAGTGTGATGTGTTATCGCAAAGACAAGCTCTCGGTAATTTAACATCACGCCATGGTACTTCATATAATGTCAATTTTGCATCACGCGTTCCTATTTCTGGAAGACATTTCGGACGTCCCGTATGTAGATCCGGTTCACTAATACAATTCGTCGCATCACCAACACTCACATTGTGGATTGTTAATCTAATACGTTCACCAGCGCCTGCTTCAATTCTATATGCGCATTCAAGTTTAGATTGACCACCACGACCGAATAAACGTACATCACGGGGCGATGTCACTTCACCACTCCGTACACGTCGCCAAATTCTACTGCAAACTCCCTCCTCCCACTGCTCACCGCCTTGCAGAGTTGATATAAATTCGTAGCGTGCCTGTGAAAATTGAATTAAGTTCGAAATTAAATGCGGTGCATTTTCGATCTAATTTAATGTAATTTTCACATGTGCTCTACCTGAAAGTTGATCGTGCGAAGAGCTGTTCCCAAGAGAGTTTCCATTCGCAATGAGAGCGTTGGCGTGACTGTGATATAACTTTCATGCATTGTACAGGGGCGGGTGGTTCTTGTTGAATTTCTTAATGCTGCATGAGCACATAATCTTGGAGTATTATCGCATAAATTCACGATAGATATACCCGTACTGGGTGGCCCATCCCACAGTGTCATTTTAACCGCACACTGGCGATTATCGTTATTGTTATTATTATTATTAATTTCACTTGATTGAAAAGTACTCGCGTTATTATCTGATCCTAATGTCAAATCACGTTGTGTATATGACGAGAAATAAATCCAAACTCGATCGCCAACTGAACCGCGAATATTCCATGTGCAAACAGAACCCAATGGCAATGTGTGTTGTGGTGCACGAAATATACCACTTCGTTTTGTTGTGTCATTCACGAAAAAATGACAGCCCTGATCACCGCGCGCATAATCATGTCCATCTGAATCAACATAAACGACTGGTACTTCAAGCTCTAATCGCAGCGATGAAGAACCTAGTGGTATAGCGAGTGGAGAACTACGGAATTCTATCAACATTGCTGGACCCCGAGCTGTTATTCGTGGCAACGGACCACCGCAATATACGAGTAATATTGCATCTTCAAGTCGGGGTCCGTCGCGGAAGACTAAACGATCTTTTTCCGGTGGACAATCTTGCCACACACTCAATTTATTCGAATTATTTATGTGTTGTACCAACGGGTGATAATCGTTAATATTATCAGTTGTGGAAGCATTATTACTATTGTTTGAAGACATGAATGAATGTCCACTGTGAAAACCCTGTAGAATCGAAACACCACCAGTAATACTACCTGCTTTGATAGATATCATTGCGTGTTTGCAAGTCGGTACAAATTTTTGCCGTACTGTAATAATGCAACTGGCATTCCTAGGATATTCACCTGGATAATTGGGGCTTTGCACGCGGCACTGTTTCTTATGGCACTCGTAGAAATTCCGTGAACAATAGGTACCGGGAACGGGTGAACCACGTTCTATTGTAAGACCAGGTTCACCAAGTCGTGCTACAGCTTCATTACGTGAGATGAAACGATAACGTAGTCGAAATTCAAAGGGTACAGACGAGGGTGCATGAAATAGTCTGATTGACGCGGTAACTGTGCTTGTTTCACTGTAATACGAAGCACATCCCTGTCCAGCACCACACCAAGAGCCACCAGTGAAAGGTCTGCCGAGTTCCGCTAGTTGAAGTGAACCCTCAGGGCAGCTCGAGGAAAATTGTTCGTTTGCATCGCTGTTGATACTCTCTAGTCGTCCAACGCTGAAGGCATCCCACAGCAGCTGAACTAATTCTCCATGACCAGGTCCACCAGCAGTGAAGGTCAAGTGGCAAAGAAAAGGCAATCGTGCTTCTGTAGGTCGTGGAAGGTCGAGCTCGTATGTTCGACCTTCTCGACCATGATAAGTACGATTGCACGGTGTACACAGTGGTGGTTCATCACTTCCATCACCGCAATCGTCCCGTCCGTTGCAATAAGCATCAAGTGGCACACATCTACCATCACGACAAGTCAATTCCGCTAATTCACAGTGGCCCATTGCAGTTGATAATTTTGGAGCTAACATGAATGATATTATACTCCAAATAAATAGTGAGTGAACGTTTTGACGTCGCCTTTTCCGTTTTTTTCTCATTAAGTCATGTACCAGCGTCTTCCCATCGGCCGTCGGCATCTTCTGTGAAGCATAAAGCGTTCAAGTTTTTTTATCAATATATATGGACATAAATAATATGTGGAACAGATCGAAGATAATATCGATGCATAGGGGGTTCGAAAATCGAAGGACACATGAGCCTACTCAGCTAATTTTGTCATATATTATTACACTCCAGATATATTCGTTAGATTATTCAATCACTGTTTGCTAAATTATGTATTCTGTTTCATTGTATGTCGGTGAATCTAGTTCCTCAGATATATAATGCAATGTTTTTGTTTGAAAGATTGGTATCTTCTAAACATCGGATGTTTATATGACTGATATAATCACACGTGTATCAAACGACCACATACGAACACGTGCAGTCACAAGCAGCCGCAAACCGCAAGAGTACAAAACCCCTGAATAAATGATCAACCCGGAAGCACTAATTTGTTCATTGGTGTTTTAGGATATAAATGAAAACTGGAAGATTTCACAACATGAGCTCGAGCAAACTTTGATATACAACTGCGGAAGATAGAAGTTGTAGGTATTGACCAAGCCCCTTCATCATGAAAGACTCGACAACGAATTCAACATCGTGCCCGCTCGAAAAGGGTAGTATTATATATATTCCAACACTGATTTACCATAATTGAATGTGGGCGTGCTTCTCATCACAGACAGAAACCTTGTTTGTTCATGTTGATACATTGGATGGTGCGCCACAACTTTGAATATCTAGTTGTTGTTGAGTGTATCATGATGAGCTTGAAAACTCGCGAATTATCACGGCCTGTGCCCATTGGGCGCAGCATCCGTAACTTTACCCGGGGCGAGACTAACACCGTCGCTTCCTTCGCTTACTGCCTGCGGACTCTTTACGCCCCTCTGACGTCTCTCGTTCTCTGTATTTCTCTCGAGCCTACACTCTCCTCACTTCGCCCGCACTTTGCCACTTCGCTCTCTTGCAACCCTTGCGCCAACGCGAACGACCTCAGCCAACTTGACCGCCGGCTGAATGGCAAGTTACCTTCTATGTGAACTGCATCTGTGTGTCCCCACCATATCTACCCTCGAAAGCCGCATCTATTTCGCCCATACGCAGAATCGTGCAAATTTGTTCGCGCCCCCTTGATGAACAACAACTTTTGTACGAGTGTGTGCGTGTTTGTACTCAGAGCACCAACGCGGTCGTAATGTCCGTTTTGAGGACGGAATGTAATGTTTTTATTTTCATTTTTTTTTTTTCATTTCATTTTGAAACTGGTACAACAATATGTCAGGACAATATGCGGCTACACGGAAGTACATAGCTCTCCCTGGTGCATCAGAATTGATGAGTGTATGCTCGACACGTAATGGTAATTTGTTTTTTTTTCTCCTTTTTACAGCAGGGACATATTTGCTATAACGAGAGAACGCAAATGGTTGGGGCAGAGACCAACCAAAACCATCTAGCTGTCTCGGGGTTACTTCTCTGAACGCGATGAATCGATCGCTCGTGCCTGCCTCATCCACCCACACATATACTTAACTCTCGTACTTGTATAAGTCGCGCATATAACCATTCGTTCTCCCGTATACGTAATAGGGTTTGCAATCGTCACAGATGTTCTCCCCATTTGACATCTCTGAGTAAATCGAAATATTCTCCATATATAGATGTGTGAACGTTCAAATGGGGCTTCCTACGATTCAATCTCCTCTCAATCTGTAACTTCTTCCTTCTGCCAAATGCCGTTCTGTTTACTGAAGAAATTTAGGTCACGAGGCTTTTGAGAAAAATGATAAGACTCAATTAAGGAAGATTATCTTCTTTCAATTTGTTGAAAATACACAGAAATTTGGCCATTGTAAATTTTTATTTCATTTTTGTTCGCTTCTTACAATATTCTTTTTATCTTTGTTATCATAATAAATAATTAGTAGTACGCGAATCAATTTTTATACAGCTTAATGTAATCAATATTGTTGTCCGAGATCCATGTGGAGTTTGAATTCGCAACGAAACACATTCATCGTCAATATTTACAATAGTCTCCGAAAACACGATGAATAAAAACTACATGTATAGTTATGTCATTGAACCACAGAAAAAGAGAACATCACATCACTCACGGCAGCTATCAGTCTTTTTAGGTTAATAAAACAGACGTATGCGGGAGGAAAAAAATAAAGAATAATAGAGAATAGAACGAAACTCATCTGTTTTTAAAAAGCGTAGCGAGTTCTAATGTCTTCCAATTTTTTTGATACTTCTGATGCTACTCTTTCGAGATCACCGGCGATACTTCTCTGTTTTGTCGGCTCTATGGAATTAAACTGTTCACAAAGATCACCATCAATTACGTTTTTGACGGGATAATAATACGATCTAAAGGATAAATGATCACGACCACACAGTGGTGGATGTTCTGAGCGCATATGCATCTCCAAATGCTGGAAGAAATCATGGTCTTCATGACTTGTAAATGGAACAAGAACGCCCACAGTGCCACTAAGTGTTGTATAAACAAGACTTTCAGAACCTCCTGGAATCAACGTTGCTTTCTGCAAGGACATGACAGTTTCGCCAACGTGGAAACATGCAACAGTATCGGCCTTTTGACTGGCACCATTCAGTAATCCACGATCCCATAAAGCCTTATTACCAGTTGGGTCCTCATCAACATCATCATTAATTCCACTTGCGAGACGCACAATGGCAATATTACCAAATTTATCAGCTGTGGCAACTGTATCGTAGTCCAACACACATGTAGTAGTGATCCACCGTGGATGTGTATCATCGGCAAATACAATTAATTGATTCTCTTGACGCTTATATCTCACTGCGTAAACTGACTCTTGTACATCACTAACGTAGATTCGTTGACCAACCGCGTTGATGGACACAACAGCATTTGGTATATGTTTATTCTCACACTTCCTCAGTAATTTTTTCTTTCCCATATCATATAATCGCAGCATTCTCCCAACTCCAACTAGGACACGTCCTTGATAAGAGCATATTGCCAGTGGGATTTCATCCACGGGTGTTTTATGTAGTAATTCAATACTTGTCCCTTCGGCATTTACTCTGGAAGAACAAGTTTGAACAAATATTAGTTATATATCGTTCTTTGAGTTTGAATGGCCTATTTAATTGTGACTTGAAAACTCAGTACTGCAGGGTTATCATCAAAAGTATACAGTTAGTGTGATATTGTCATCATTGTTGGAAACATTTGACAGAAACAAAATGAAAGCAAAGATTTTCAACTTACTTATAAGTGTATAAAAATCCGCCATTGCCAACCCTTGGATTGAGTTGATATTCTTTAGCGACACCAACGATCAAATATAATTGATCGCCTTGATTGGCGAACTTGACGAGAGCCAGACAGAGCGCCGCATAATTTTGCTCCATTCGATGAACTTCGAATGTTTGCCCGGTCGTTGGTGCCATAATTCTTATGAGTGAAGCCCACAATCCCGGTCCAGCCCTCGGTGCACCGAATACTGCTTCATTGGGTTCTTCAGATAAAAATGCTTCAGCTAGTTCACGAGCAACGGTCGCCTCTTCAGCACCGGCAGCTTCTTGCATCTCCTCTGCCATTTGCAATCGCCTTTGTTGTTTTGTTTCTTCAGTATACGCATTGTGTTCGGTTTCAATGAGCAATAAATGCGCAGAATCTGCATGTATCGCAAACTTTCGTGGAGTGTATTCGAGCGGAAAGCTAACTTGATTAAATACAGCGCCTAACTTCTCGAGAGCTAAAATTCGGAGAGTATTCGTCGATATAGCGACAATGCCCTCAGGACACTGTTCAGAACTGAAGCCGGACGCAAACTCCAAACTTTCATAGGAGAGCGGTGTTAAATGGAAGCGATTCTGGTAGTAATAGCTCAACCATGATCGGCTGCTCATAGCCAGAACCGCTTGATTACCCTGCATTTTTATCCTGAAGAGTTTGACTGGTCGTGAACCGAGATATCTGGTACGTGTATCAGCCAAATCACCCGATATAGGATCAAGAACTGTTCTGAGCAACACGCCATTTTGTAAACCAATGTTCAGGTAAAGACTTGTTTGATGTTGAATGACATTGTCATCCGTATTGTCTATGTCCTTTGATGCACCCATTTCAACAATACAAAGGCTCTCGGCGGCCGCTGGCAAGGCTTGCATACTTCTTGGTGCCAAACAATCTGAAGGATCCAGTGAAATAATTCTCACAGTGTTGTCTTGTAGACCAACAGCAAGAAACCATGACCTCTGCTCGCCCGCGGCAACAGTTCCTAGAGCCATGCACATCACCTCAGATGGCATCTTTTTCCTCTCTGTGTACTCATTCAGTTGTCCCGTCTGTAAAGTTGAGTAATAAGAAATTTAATACTTTCATATAAAAATACATACACACGTACATATATTTTCCTCATTATGACTGTTGTTTTTGTTCACTCGGGAGTTGTAACTAAAGAGTTGGAGTTCTTCTGTTTACATGTATTGTACTCGTCGAGTGGAGAATGCTTTTCGCATCCTTAACATCTCGGGGCCCAATAGGGAAAATCCCAAAGAGAACAATAATGCGGTATTTTTCTTTTTTTTTTGTCGGGACATTTACAATAGAAGCTCTATTTCTTACCGGATCCATTTCAAAATAAACCAGTTCACCGCCGGTAAGTGCAATGACGACTTGACGTTGGTTCACCGCGCATTTAACAATAGTTTTTTTCCCAGGTGCCTTCCATTCATTGACACGCTTATCCGCACGAATGTGTCTGATGCCATCCGGATAAACCTATAGTGTGAAAGTTTCCAGAAGTTTAGTTGATCCTGTCAATTCAGTGAAATTCTTCTTTTGTTGTGTAAGGGTCGAATTACCAGGCGAATTGCAAGTGTTTATACAGCAATTCTCCAACGATGCGATAACCCAAACGATAATTTAGCACATAATGCGACCATCACGTGGTTAACCAGGTGCTGGAGATACCGCAGTGCATTTGTTGAATTGGAATTTATGTCACTAACCTGTACAAGAGCGTCTTCTCCAAGAGCTGAACAGCTGAGAGTTGGCGTGGTGCCAAGGAAACCTGAGTCTGTCACTTCTTCCACGGTCTCACCAATGCTTAGCACAAGAGTGGCATTGACGAAGGAGACTATGATGTATGCATCATATTCTTCTGTAACCGAAATCATATCACTCGTCTAGATTATCGATCAAATATTGATTAGGAGTCGAAGAAACGAAAATGAAGACGCGTAATTCACCGAATTACTTTTTGTTTCTCTCCCTTTTTCTCTTACTGTCTAAACCAATAATGCATTGTTCCTCGAGCCGATTTCATCATATTCTTACCTATAACGCACACTCAGAGGTCAGGGTGGTCAACCATAAGCTCGCAGGCATCCTGAAAGAGATAACTGGTGTTTGATAAGAGTGTATCAATCCACCAGGTTTGTTACTATCCTTTTTTTCTCAAATATTCGCATCGAACGCGTGACTCTAGTTAAAGTGTAATTAATCTATATCACCAATATTCAATGAACTGAGGGAACGTCGCTTGCGAAAAAAATTCTTTTTAATATTTTACTAGGGAATAGGAATAGAAAGTCTGACTACCCAAAGAATCGTAGCTGTTGATCAATATTAAACTAACCGTCAATTCGTCTTTTTACAGTCCAAACAGCATTTGGGTTGCCAGGAAGTTCGCTCACAGCCATTTCAGAAACCTCCAAACCATGACGCAGAACTCTCAAGGTAGATCGTGGACCCCTACCACAAGCTATGTAGAGTTGAGGTGTGTCTTCATTTGCCAGATCAGCCACCTGTAAATAATGAATGACAATTGTTCTCAATCTTGGGATGCACTCATTGCATGAGGATGTGAATGAATTTATCCGATTGTAACTGTAAATTTTCGTGTTCACTTCGATTTGCAAAAATAATGAACAAACCAAAGGCGACGAAGAATAATTGATCTTGCACCAATTCACAGAGAATAGATAATTAATCATATCGATTCTCTACTTGTTGATGCCCATTTATTCTGTTTATTATTAAAAGAACGTTGAATTATTTCTTACCTGACATGCTAATATTGGTGATAAACTGTCCATTTCGTCAACCAACACTAAATTGCGCAATGGTCGTGGTGCGAAGAAGAAAGTATCACCTTCCTCAAGAGGCATAGCGGAGCTGAATTCTGGTTCATCGTCGTCATCTCCGAGATGTGCAATTTGATACAAATAATGATTGCCAAATTCAGACGCAACAAACAGGAAACCAGTCTTCAACACACACATACTAGTAGCAACTGGTACTGTGTCAAAATACTTGAGCTTTATTTCAGTCACCATGTCTTCATCCGTTTCCAGTGTTATTTTGAAGATATCACCTTGTTCAGTTTGTGCCAAAAAGAAAAACATACTCTTTGTTTTGTGTGTAGCTGAACATACGAATATCATTCCTCTTTCTGGATCATCTAAGTCATTTCTTCTTCGAGGGATGGGACAGCGGATATCATGTTGATCACCAAGATTTTTGTATGTCAAATAATTTTCAGAGCAAATCAAAACTCCACTGGGACCATCATTGCCACCGGGGACAGAGACGAGGAAATTAGCGTGCTCTTCTAGAGGCTCGCTATATTTTCTCACCACATGATTCAAACCGAGATCTAGCTCATAGAGTGTCAAGGTTTGTTGCGTCTTTATAGCCGCATCACCACTTGGATCACTGTCGGCTTCTTCGTAATCGATTTCGAGGCACGCAAACATGGGATTTTCAAAACCAACATCAACGCCAACTGTGTGGTAAACCAAGGTGTTGCTTTTGTGTGCTTCTAATGGTGATGAAATAGTCAAGCGCGCTTCGGGGTCCCGATTCAGGATGTAAACTAACTTCTGTTTCTCTATTGCACCTGTGAACAATGAAATACTCATTTAACAAATCAATCGTAGAAACAACATCGAAATAGATATCGATGACTTTGCTCAGTATCTGAAGAGTATAATCAATGTAATTCAGGTGAAACACGGACAGATAAATCATCATTGGTGTGGATATGAGAAATAATGAAAAATCTTAGTGGAGAAATCATTTACCGATCATGACTGCACGGCCTTTGGGATCAATAGCCAGATATTGTCCAGGTACAATCCTCCTGCAGCCACTCTTTCCGAAAGTTTCCTGATGAACTTTCTCGAATACATTTTTCGCAGCCAGATATTCCAATATAACAATTCGTCCAGAATCTGAGCCGATGACTATGTAATCTTTGGTTCCACCAGTCAACCTGAATGCCATCAATGATCTGATTATGCCAAAAGTTTCTACTGTTAATAAAGTGTGCACTTTTCCGGTATTTGGATCTGGTCGTAGCAGTTCCAATGATTTTCCTCTGGAGACGAGAATCTCCTGCATTTTGGTACCCGAGAAGTTCCCATGCACAGCATGAGTGATGCCTGTGGCACGTTGAAGCGTCAAGTTGTATAAATACATCTTGACTATCGTCAGTGGTGACTGATCATGTACTATACAATTATTCCGTGCACTTTCGTGCTGATGTCCCTATACTAACATGGCGACAAACCCGATCTGAAAATATTTAAAATAATATATTCAATATAAATTACTACTGGAATAGTATCTAGAGTTGTTCATTATCAATTATATATCACATAGGAGGTTATGAAGACTGAGTCAAGTCTAACCCTGCCTTCTTCAATAATTACTGTGTATTTGGTAAAAATAATAGTGAAACGATGTAGTAGAAAAATTAATAAAAATAAATTTCACCTTATTGATCCTAATTTTCTCGAAGAAATTAGTGATGTTGCCGGATTACTTCACTTCAAAAATTGAGTCGCTGCTTTCCAGCGGCTATGATGTATTAACCGGCATCGATCCTTCGAGAAATGAATTACAGATTCGACAAAATCGTACTCCGCGTCCCGGACGTGCGTACACCATTGAGGTGGCAAATAATTTGACTCACTTAGTCATGAGGGTGGATGGCGCGAATGATGTCCTCATATGAAATGTTCCAATCACGAGTACGGTAGCTAAGCTAGTTGTCTACTTCCCGCACTTGCATCACTGATGCACTCATATCTTCCAGTGAAATCAATGAATCCAAATTTTTTTTTCATTCATCGACAGTTCTCAACCATAATCTTCGATTTATACATCGGGAATTATAAAGTCATCGTCATATGAAGATGCTTAGCAGGAAAATCAAATCCTAGATGTCGCATCAATCGGAATAATGGCGGAAGGAGTCGAATAGAAAATATTTTATAATGGAATGGTAATATTTCAAGGCTCATTGGGTTTACATTAGATCCATAATGCATAACTTGATTTTTTTCTGTTACATATCAATTTACGAATGGGCCATGAAGTTTTATGAACAGTTTGTACTCATCTAATGGGACATTCGTCTCTTCTTTGATGTACATGAGATAGTTACAAGGTGCGCCCTCATCAAGAAAATCTTCAACAGAGTTCTATGTTACCATTTGGAAAGAAAGTTGTCTCAGTGTCAGAAAACGATTTTTATTTCTCTCCGGTGATTCTTTGCACGTGTCCTTATATATTCACCGGTGAATTAGTCACAAATAACTTGAGTAACATGGAAGAAACGAGCGACAAAATAGTAGAAGAATTGAGCGATGATAGAAAATCGTTTGCTGGTATACCAGAGGCAATATTCGTGGTACGATATTTATTTACATTTAGCTGATACCCATTCACTGATCCCACACTTGTCATATTATATACTTTCATTTACGCATTCCATATATGGCCATCATATTTATCAATGAAATCCATCGCTGCAAATGATCGTTATATTTGTCAAATATAGGAAGATGTCGAGGCGTTTATGGCTACGCCAGAGAATAATGGACAAGTGGACAAAGTATTGAAAAAATTGGATGAGAATCACAGTAAATATAAATTCATGGAGTATAATTTAGTGAGCAAGCGACGGAGATTGAAGTCTCAAATACCTGAATTGGAACGAGCTTTGGAAATGATCAACAAACTTCAAGCAGAGAAAAATAGCAGTAAAGATCTTGAAACACAATTCCTATTGTCAGAACAAGTTTTCGCTAAAGCAATTGTACCACCCACCGACAAAGTGTGTCTGTGGTTAGGCGCCAATGTTATGTTGGAGTATACGTTAGATGATGCACAGGATTTGATGGTGAAAAACATTGAAACTGCAAAAGTAAAACTGGGTCATGTTGAGCACGATTTGGATTTCATTAGGGATCAATTTACAACTACTGAAGTGAATATGGCCAGGGTTTACAATTGGGATGTGAAAAAACGTCAGGCTGCAAAAGCAACATAAATATTAAATCTATCACAATATTCTGGGCTCTATTATATTTCTTTCGCAAACCTCCGCAACTGTTTGTATGTTGTTCATCTTATAGAATTAGAGAAAATTAGGACTGTTCGATATCACCATTAATATTGGAGATTAATATTCTATGCAACATGAATTTTATTCATTAATACTTTCACAAAATTTGTTATACAAGCTTTTCGAAGTAACATTAAACGTATTTCCATAAACTCTAAGACTTCGTAACTTTTTGCTGCCAGAGCATTTATATCTATTGAGAAGTTGATTCAAAGAGAAACCTGAGCACTAATCGATTCAACAATTACGATTTCGTAAATGAAAAAGCATTTATGTGATATGAAAAATATAGAACTTGTGGTATTTCTCTTTGCATCTTAATGTAGATAAGGCACACATTGTCGATGTTTGCTAATAGCAACGACTAGGATGGAATGTTACATAATGGTGAGAAAAAAAAATCAGTCTTGTATGATTGCCTATTTACTCTTCTCCAATTTCCATTTTGGCTAATCTCGCTTCCAATTCTTTGTTCTTTGCCTCAGCTTCTTCGAGTTTTTTCTCCAAATTTTCCGACTCTGGCGTACCCTCCGTTGCTCCACCGAGATGTTTTTTTATATACCTATGAGAAATCTTCATTTGACTTTGTTTCAAATAAATAGTGAAAGACTTCAATGTGATAATCATGATAAATTACTCTAGCGCATCATCTGGTTTTTCTGGTTCTTCGTAAAGGGACACTAAAACTTTGGTTAGAGCATCGAGGACACCAGCACGCTCTAAATACCGTCGGAACTCTTCTCTCTTCGATTCATTTGGCTGAGAATGAAATAGTTTATATACATGTACACAATTAATCGATATGAAAGAAAAGTGAGGTTAAATTCTCATCAGATGCTTCACTAGAAAATTTTGTTCCTGTTAACTACCTTATAGTTCGACATTCTCTACGTATTTATATAAATGATGTAATAAATTACTCGAATTTTTTACATTTATGAATTCTATCATAAACTATTGATGCTCTTTTCAGCCTATTTGTGGAATACTGAAATAGTTGAATGAACACAAAATTGCAAACATAAAATGACGGGCGAGTTTACACTGTTCGTCGCAAACAAAAAAAAATGATCCAAGAGTTCCATAGCTACAAAATGACCTTCATAATATATAATCTACATAAGATATACTTCAGGTTACGCCATCTTCTTGTTTGTAATTCATTTTTCCCGCCATAAATATTCAACCTAAATACAGAGTTGTTTCCACATGGCACTTCAATCGTAGTGTACGGCGTATACTAACACGTTATCCATAAGAAAAATACAAAGGCCCATTTTATTTTTGTGTCGTCGATCTTTTCTTCAACTGACAAATATTTGAAATTCATAAATCATTATTCGTGTTAAGCTTGACCAGTTTTGCCTTCACGTGGAACTTAGCGGTTACATGACTGTGTTGTCGATGGATTGAACGATTTATCATCAATGAACATTCAATCTTCTTTTGTTAAATTGAAATGAGTGGATATTCGTTTGTGGTATATATCTGGACATAATTTATCAACCCATCACCATGGGAATTACGGGTTTAATTCCTTTTCTTGAGAAATCATCGAAAAAGGGGAATATTAGTCAATTTTCAGGATGTACAGTTGCTATTGATACGTACTGTTGGTTGCACAAAGGAGCATTTTCGTGTGCAGATAAAATTGCTCTGGGACAACCTACTGATGCGTGAGAAATTTATTATTGATATTTATCTCTGTCAGATGAGAATGAATGTGGAAATGAACTGATGTCTATGTTGCTTGGTTCTAGGTATGTTAAATATTGTATGAAATTCGTTAATATGCTATTGGCAAACAGGATTAAACCAATTCTGGTCTTTGATGGGTGTCATCTACCCGCTAAAGCTGATACAGAAGTGAAACGTCGAGAGTATGTATCGTCCCACATCAATTCAAAGAGACGAGATCGGAGTATTGATGAATCATTAATAAGAAAGATGAACTTTTTGTTCTAGATCGAGGGAAGCAAATCGAAAGAGGGCTGCTGACCTTATAACGATGGGCCAAAATGCACAGGGCAGAACTTTACTACGGAGATCTGTTGATATAACACATGAAATGGCATTAGAACTGATGAAGAAATGTCATGAACAGAATGTAGACTGTATTGTTGCGCCTTATGAAGCAGACGCTCAATTAGCTTATCTGAACATTTCAGGAATCGCTGATGTTGTTATAACTGAGGACAGTGATTTAACGTTATTTGGGTGCAACAAGGTCTGTTGAATTAAATTCTTCATTCAAGTCAGTTATAAGTTTCCTATTGAAACTTCTTCTATTCTAGATATTTTTTAAAATGGACATCAATGGCAATGGATTACTTGTAGAACAAGATCGTCTTCATTTAGCAATGAACTTGCGTTCGGATCATTTTGACATGGACAAGTTTCGTTATATGTGCATCCTCTCCGGATGCGATTACCTGCCATCATTACCCGGAATTGGTTTGCAGAAAGCTTGTAAATTTGTCCTGAAGAATACTGACCCTGACATACACAGAGCCCTTTGTCGTTTGAGTTCATATTTGAATATGAAGTCGTTGGTTGTTACACAAGAATATCGTGATTCGTTTATGCGTGCGCTTGTTACTTTCAAACATCAATTGGTATTTTGTCCTTTACGACGTAAGCAAATCAGATTGACAGAACCCTCAGAAGAAACAACGGCAGAGCAATTACATCATGCTGGGGATGAGAAACCCGAAGAATTAGCATGGGATTTAGCACTTGGGAACTGCGATCCCATAACATTGAAAAAATTGCACAATTATAACCCAGACACTCATGAAGCAACGAATCAAAAATCAAACGCATGGTGTCGTAATAAGCAAGATAAACATGTTAGCATATGGTCGAAAAACTTCAGAATCCCAGAGAAAACTGCACCAGTGATAAAGGATGATACAACAAAATGGCCGGAAACCTCTAGCAAAGTTATGGTGTTAGATACGGCTGCTTTGAACCGTGAGATGAGTCCTTTCAAGCGATCATATGAAGAGTTGAATAATGACTTGAGCGAGGATGAAATGATGCGATTGTATGGTAATGATAGGGTAGCAAAGAAAGAAAAATTGACAGAAGTTGTAGATTTAGAAGCCGAAGCTGAACCAATTGTCAAAACACCTCCACCGTCACCCGCAAATAACAACAATCCCTTTTTGAAAAAGCCCAATTCAACTGAGACGTCACCTTGCCTCATAACTGGAAGACGACGCAGAAATTTCCGGACTTTAATAGCATTTCAACCGACAGTCATTGATAATGCTGTCGTAGTTAAAAGTAAATTTTTTTCAAGTAATGAGGATTATATTGAAGTTGATCAAAAACCAGTTCTCATATCAGAATCTCAAGATATTAATTTACCACATGTACAGGTGGGTGAATGTAAAGAAAACGATGCTCAGTCAAAAATTGTTGGAAAACCAGTTGATGAAGATGAAATATTCAAAAGAAGTGATTCGGGAGTGGATATGAAACACGATATTGATGAAGATGATGACTCGAATCATTCAAAGAAATCGAATGAAAAAGTCACCGTAGATTCACTCTCTGATGAATGCATATCACAGGTACATGAAAATTTTATAGTTCCAGATACATTAGATGAATTGATGGATATAAAATGTGGAATTCTTAGTCCAAATACAAGTCTACAAGAGGAGCAAACTCCTGACGATATTTCTGATTATGTTGTGAACAATGCTCATGTAAATTCATCAAGGAGTTCATTCTTCAAATGGTCAAATCCCAAGGAGCCACGAACACCAAGTACAAATAATAAAAATTCGAGAGTTATGAATAGTAGAACACAATCACAAACCCAGGTGAAACCGTCAGTGAAAAAACCGCCTATGAAGAAAAGCTTATCAACTCCCATCAATAATCAACAGAAACTTCTTAATATGTATGGGTTCCAAAAAAAAAACAAATAATTGATAACTTTATGATGTTATATGTTAATTTTATAATTCTATAATGGACGAGTTCTATCAGGTAATAGAACAGATGGATAATGGTACACTCGTCTGTTCATCATGCTGCTCAATTTCAATGACTCAGGAACAACTCAGCTGTCACTTGCCATATTTCCATAAGCTCATTCTTGTATTTTGCTGAACGTTATTCCATTGGGATCCAATTTTTTTTCCTATCAGTTCGATAAAAGTGTACATCCAAGTTAGTGACATTTGTTTTCACTCATATTGTTTAATTTCACACGGAACAATAAATTTTTATTTTCCTACATTTGTAGAATAATTGATTACTTTATAATACAGGAAAACATATACACATACATGTATATGCATCCAGATTTGGGTTCTCCATTTATATATATTGGAATTTCAACTACTTTCATTTCATGATACATAGAATTAAATACATATTTACAGAAATACTAATATATATCCGCGTTCAACATTCCTGACATAAACAACGATCTAGTGGAAGCTATCGGTGTATTATTTACCAAATTGTTCTCACGAGATTAAAAATTATTCAATCAGTTAATACAATTTGACATATTAATTCAACATTAGCATTATTATCAACGAAAGCTATGGTAATTATCAGACATTTTTGTGATGAGGCGATCGAAATACAGGAATCGAATTTCTCTATTCAATCTCATTTCGAAAACTAATTCGAAAATGAAGTTTATTGCGCTTCTATTTACGAGTTAATGTGCGTTCATTTTAGATATTAATTCATACCGTAATTGCTTCATTTTTCGAATAATATGAATGAAAACACGAGAATCACTTTTTTTTTGGATTAATTACTACAGTTCCAATACGTTCTTTATAACATGAAATCAATACTGACAATAAAATTAATGTCGAAATACAGTTATTTATGCAATTCAAGGTATGGGAACAATAACAATGAAGTTAATGGTCATACCACCGCAAATGTTCATAGTGATGAGTAGGCCATTCAATTTCGAACGCACATTGATCGGTTTGTAGTCGTTTTCGATTTTATTATGATTCTTCATATCGGATTGTTAATGTAGATACCGAGTTGGACATAACACTCCACTGAAAGTGTGCATTTAAATAATTTCTGTTTTAACATTTGCGATTAAGGGAATGTTTTCTTCTTTTCTTTTCTTTCCTCTTTTTTTTCGTTCTTTGAAGATGATTTCAAGGGTACTGGGATTCCTTAATCAGTAAATTTACGGTTTGGATTGCGACCGAACAAGGCACAACGAACTTCTGGAACCAACTGCTGAGCAATCAACTCTAGTCTGGCTTCCAATGTATTGGAAATCTTTATGCGGCCTGTGAAATTATCATATTTTTATTATGTTCACTTCATATAAATGAATGACGTTTTCTAATAAGAAGACATTAAGAATTTACCTCTGGCAGCAAATAGATCAACACCACCACAACTTTCGGCTGGCAAAAAATTATCTTGATCTACTTTAAGGACTACGTCCTTGTGTGATCCCTCTTTATATATATCTTGTATCTCACCTAAAATCGAATCAAGTATGGGAACGTCTACTTGACGTACACGAAGAGTCACATTGTGCTCTATCAATTGATATAATCCTTGGACAATCAAAGCTTTCAAGACCCCCACATATTTTGCACGATCATGGGCAATTTCACCCAACCTTTTTCTGGCTTCGTCGAGGCAGTTTCTCACGTGATCTTCACGTACTTTCAATACTTTCAATCTCGCTTGATTAAGCATGTTTGAAGATTGGCTGTAACATTCGATATATGGGACACAATGAAAATACTCATCAGAACCATTCGGCTTCCATGTTTCAAATCTGATTAATGAAGTCTTTCATACATTTTCTTCTGTAGCTCAACCTGTTTCTCCTTCTTCTCATAATACTCCATAATTTTGAGTCTCTGTTGTTGGACCAGGCGACCCTTTTCGATATTGAACTCCTCCTCAGCTTTCGCATCAATTTCCTCGGCTTTTTCATTGGCTTCTTGCTCAATGAAAGCCATCATATGCTTGATCTAAAAAATTTCATTAGAATGGATTGAAATATTGATCACACATATACATGTGTTCACTTATATATCATTTTGAGACGACTTGGGCTGATTTAACAAATCACTTGGGGGATGAAAAAGAATTGTGAATTATAACATCAAGTGACTGCATCTTAAATGGGTCAAAAACATTGAATTTATAACGCAGAAGAGGGGGACATTGACAGGACCATCTTTTTGTGTCTACACAACCAAATATCAATTATACGACAAATGTTATATACTTACCAAGGGCTCCCTAAAATAAACCAATTCATCATTGTGCTCACCTGTTTTTGCACGTCGGCATCGCTAAGAGCCATATTGAATTATTTGGTTTTGATGTCTGTCTTTCAATAATCCTGACCAAAAGAGCCTCGATAATGTCAATGTGAGAAGTGAGTTTTTTGGTTGAAGAATAATTGAAGAAGTCAACGCCTATAAAGCACGACTGTCCCGAACACTACCCAAAGACGATCATATGACCACATATAACATGACTTGTATGCGCGCGCATGCCACATATGATTAATCAAATCAAGAACTAAATGTATTCAAATGCAAGGTTATAGAAAGATAAATTTAATTACTGATAACGTTATATAATGATATTTTTGGTGATATTTATTGCCGATAAATATCACGATTGGAAGCAATATGAGTTCATCATTTTTCATCTGTTCAGGACATTGTAGATAATGAAAAAAATATGAAAACACATTACTTTTGATAACGAACTCTACATATCCGATTGATGGTTATAAGTCCATACCAAAATTGTTTCACTTCGATTGGCATAATTAATCAAAGCTTCATTCACAGCAATCCCAATTTATTTGTTTATAAAAATTAAAAGATCACATGTAGTCTAGTCATTAAGTATCATTTGTTAATTATAAATTGTGCAACGATATTTTGGGATGATTTTCAGTACATGTTTATTTCATAAAGTTATCGATGATATTTGGGTTGCTGATTTGAGTGCTTTTGTGAAAATTTTGCTAATATGGCAGAGAGAGAAAATTCTGAACTCTGTTGTTTAAGTTTGTGATTTTTGAGGATAGGTATAACAGTATTACAAATGCTAAATGGTGTTGAGATGTTGAAAAAATTTATAACCTCAAAGTGATTATTGTGCGTTTGTGAGAACATTGATTGTGCTTGGGACAAGATAGTGCCCGCGTAAATTTATTTCATTCTGTAACACGTTTATAATCATCGAATCAACAAGGACTTTTTGATTGTTATTTATCTTTTTTTTTTACGCGGTCAATCTACATTGTTTATAATAATCATGTATGAATTCACAGCACAGTGAAACGCAGCTGGGATTATTAAAATAGGTAAAGATGTCCCATTTATTCACGGGGCTCTTTATACTTCGACGAGCAAACAATGCTTGTGATACTATAACCTTTGTTTCTATACTATGGTTGTGTCAGTAGATAGTCGATGCCGCGTAATGTCATATTATACGAGAAAAACCGCGCTTTTTCGCAATGTGATGACGAGAAAAGTCCAATTATCAATTAATCAATCCATTTTGTTCAAATATTTATAACTTTTCACATTGCATATTGTCATATTTATGTGTGATAGTCCAGCTTTCTCTTGGTACTATGCCAATAGTGATGTTGTGTATTGTATGATGTCAAGTTGCATGATGGGTTAATCACTCTTCACATACATTATTTGCATTAACTCTGATCATAATAATCACATTTCGATATCTCTTAGCACTGTGTTGTATATGTTATGTATAAGATAAGAAAAAAGTAATGATTGGTAGTTTTTATTCATCTGTGATCATTTGATGATACTAACATTATGCTTCATAGGTTATAAAAGCACTTGAATATCCTCTCAAGTGGTAATGTCACGCATAATTTAACTATTCAGTTGTCTGGAGTTGTTGTTTTTTATCCATTGAATAACACAAGTAAAATATGTGAAGTCACATCTGTCAACAAACCAAAAAAAAATATCTTCAACTGCATATACATTTATTTGTGAAATGTGTTACATTTAAAGTTGCTTCATACATAAAGTTTGTGGCTTATGGAGATTGAATGAATGCTATTCATATTGTAAACAGTACAAAGTGAGCTTGTTCCATCAAAAGACTTTGAGAAATATCTCTCGATCTGTATAATCATCTCAAATTACTAATTTCGTATGACAAAGACAAAAGTTCACAGTATGAAAGTGTAATTGAGATATTGATTGTAATAGTTTGGACTCAAGCAAGCCAACTTTAGCTGTCGGATATCGTTGGAGACATACTTATACGTGGTTGATATACGTTCTAAATACAGAATGTGTTCATGTGCCCCAGCAGGTATTTTTTAGAGGAGGCACTTGGTTATGGCCAACTTGAATTTTGAGCAGCCACCACGCAGTATCGCGACCGCAAGCCTTTCATCACGTGGGGCTGGTGGCGGTGGTTTAAGTACATCTACCCTTGTGGGTCATGTCACGCCTACATCAGGCATGTTCTCAGGCTCATCGGCGAGCACATTGAGTACAGCAAATTCGACAATCGTCGGGGCCAGCATTTATCCCGGTGCTACGGGTGCGGGATCACAATCAGTGGGACATCAGCCGCAGCAACAACAGCTCTCGCCTATGGGAAGTAGAGGACTGTTTGGACAGCGAGCTTTTGCGGACAGACGTACCATGCCTGCTCTTGGGTCAGTTCAATGGTCGAACTAAATGCTATTGGTTGCACGCTTTACAAAATTGGCGAATTGAACAACGAAAAATAATATGTACACAAAGCATTCTCACCATCTCGGTCCGTTTGATTTTATGAGAGTTGTGTTCAATGGTTCATGTTTGTCGGTCCTCTGCGGGAGCTAATTAATGTATCTCATTAAGATATTTTTCATGGGTGTATGGCAATGAATATTCGAGCTAATACCTTCTGTTGTGTTTATGATGCATTAATCAATATGTTGTATACATTCACAGCAACTCTAATCCAATGGGTAGTATGGGAAGTTTTGGAATACCTCAAAGTCGGAGTTACGGATCTCAAGGAGCGATCAACAATTTTCATTCGGTATTTGGAAGTGGAGGTGGTGGTGATACGAGTACTCCACCATTGTTGGACCTTTCGGAATTCCCTTCATTAACGAATAGAGGACAAGGCGATTCGATGCCTCAACCTAGCCCAATGCCCGGGAAACAAGCTTATGGTTGGTTGCAGTTAATGTTATTAAATAAACGGGGACGTATTATTTTTTTCTTGATTTCTCTCCAGTTGGTATGGTAAAGCAGCCGACGTCAGAGGCCAGTGAATTCACCATGAGCTCGGAAGATTTTCCTGCGTTACCTGGAACACAGAGCAGAGAAGGTCCCTCGCCTGGTGGTAGCATCACTGGGGATAAAAGTCTTTCTGTTGGACTCGGCCCAGAAATAGGCCAAGATGTATTACAAAGTAATAGAGCTTCTGGTGCTGAAAAGTTACAGGCGTCTAAAAGAGGAATTCAAACATCACCCGATGGTAAGTGAATTACCGTTCATTATTTTACAGTCATCAGGAATTACAATTATCAATGTGTATTCTAACGAATAATTTCGTGTTTCAGGGAAAGTAACAAATATACCAGCGAGTATGGTGAAAGACCAGTTTGGGATGGTAGGACTGTTAACATTCATCAGAGCGGCGGAAACCGATCCAAATCTAGTATCATTGGCACTTGGTCAAGACTTAACTGCATTAGGACTCAATCTCAATTCACCTGAGAATCTTTACCAAAATTTTGGTGGGCCCTGGGCGGAAACACCATGTCGACCGCAGGACATTGATTTCCACGTGCCACCAGAATACCTTATCAATACCACCATAAGGTACCGAGAATACTATGATTTATTAATTTTCCCAGCAGCTCTGTTGTTATTTATAGCTCATAACATAATTTATTTCACAGAGATAAGTTGGCACCTGTAAAATTCAATCGGTACAAGGACGATCTCTTGTTTTATATGTTTTATACGAATGTTGGTGATGTATTACAATTGGCCGCGGCAGCTGAGCTGTAAGTTATATGTGCTTCAGTATATAGGAAAAAAGATTGGGAAGGAGAACATCTAGCCTTGATGTAATACGATTAGATACTCTCACATTGATCTGTCAATAGGTATAGTCGAGAATGGCGATATCATATGGAGGAAAAGGTCTGGATTACGCAAGCACCGGGATTAGGCGCAGTGGAAAAAACTTCAACGTATGAGCGTGGTACTTATTATTACTTTGACGCGCAAAATTGGAGGAAGGTAGCAAAAGAGTTCCATCTGGATTATACGAAGCTGGAAAGTAGACCTCATCTTCCGACGACCTTTCATCAAACTCAGCCTTGACTGCAGGTCAGTCGTCACATATTGACACTACATTGTGATATGACCTATTTTGATTTCGAGGTTACGTGGTGATAATAGACCAAATGTTTTTCTTTCTAGATTATCCTGCGAATTCGTGTGCTGAATGTGAGCTGGCCGAACCAGCTATTGTATAAATGAATAAATTTAATAATCTTTAATAAAAACATAAAATTCGAAGAGTAATAAATAAATTCCTTGCTGAGCTCGCCAGTAGTCCCTAACCCCCCAGGAAATCCATAGATTAATATCAAAGAATTTATTGATAAAAAATCTGCGATTCCATAGAAATATTTCATTTCCGCAATTTTTCTGCTTCGTTTGCCAATGTTAGTATGGATTCTGATGCCTTGATGAACATTGTTTCAATATAATTACGACTATTTTCTTCAGTGTCGCTTAAAAAATATCTGTAATTGACCATAATACCACAGCTGTTTTCCGCACCTCGAGGCGTTGGATCGGCCATCCAATTGAGTCGCCACATTACCGCACCATTACGAAGGTGAAAGTTCGCTGCGGAGAAAAAAATGAATTCAGATGATAATTGAGTCACTTCCATCTCACTTTAACTGAGATAAAACTACTTACCAACAGCGTTTAGAGCATAATTCCGCCGCTTCTCTCGATATAAATACCAAGCGCATGCTCGCATTAATGGTTTTTCGAGCAACTTGATCAAATCATTATCGTTCGTCCACAGGGAATTATTCAATAATTTTTTCAATGACTGAGCGAGATTAATCGTATTGAAATAATTCTCGATAGCAACGATTTCATCTTTGGTGAAAATTTTTTTCGGGTCTGCAAAAATGTTCAGGTTACGTCTGTTACTATTGAAATATATTGAACAAAATCCCCACCTTGTTTGACGTTCTCAAGAAACCACAATCGAAATTTTGGTATAGGTGATAGGCTAGAGAGTTTATCGATCATGGGAAATTCTCGGGTTACTTCCTTTGCTACTTCTTTAATCAAATAATTTCCCAATTCGATCCCCTAAAAAAATTCATTCATCATGTCGCCTGCCTTCGTAGATTATGTATCATGAAATAAAATTGCTAACTTTCAATCCATTCTGTGTTGCAGCGATAGAATAGAATATAGCAGCCTTTATTTCTTTTATATTTTCGGAACCAGTAGGCAGATTTGCTTTTTGAACAATTCGTTTTTCTGCTTCTTCGATTCCTCTGACAGTTTCGGGTATTATATCACATAAAGCTGTATGCAATACAACTAATGGTTCTCTTGGCATCGACATATGCGTGAACACGAAACATCGACGATAAGGACCAACACGACGTTTCAGATCAACCCAACTCTTAATTGGATGTATCGCTTCATAATCTGACACCTGTGATCATTATGTGCTAATGAGTAACCTTGGTCAACGTATATACCATTCAATTTATCTCATAATCTCAGTTGTTACCTTTTGTAACATTTCACAGGAGCTTTGCCAAGTTATTCTCTCCAAATGTAGAAAGCCAACGCTGAACCAAAGTAGAAGCAAATCATGCAAGGTGTGATTTAGCTGTTGCAATGCTGGTGATTTTTCAAGATCTTCAGCTTCGGATATTATTTTCTGGAATCATATAGCCATCCATTCAATACGGGAAGATTTGTTCATTCATATGAGTTCATAATTGATAGCTGAAGTTACCAGAACATCTGTTCGTAAATCAACTAAAAATTTTACTCCATGTTCCAATCTCCCTGTGAGTACAAAAAGCCATTGATATCTCGGAGTTAAGGCTTTCCTCAAGGCATTTCCTGTCGTTAATAACTGATGCTTATTAGTATACTGGAAACCACAAATTATTTACATGGTAAATTCAAAAACATGAATAGCATGTTGATTAAAATGAAGAAAGAGACGATACCTTTTTACATGCTAATTTATTGGCAAGATTATTTATATGCTCATGGTCTACAGCATATTTCAACGCTAATGTCCATAGGAAATCATATTTGTCTTCTATGGACAGGTTCTGGTAAGTACTGCATAAAGCATCCACTCTACGCTGAGAATTAATTATAAATTTACATATCCAGTGAAAAAAAAATTTTATTGGGAATTCACTCATTTCCAATTATACATAACCTCAACTATCCAGTTACTGATGTTGGTGTCTTGAAATTTGAATATTTCATCAAGATCATCAGTGATTGAATTACTACGAAATATTTTTTTTTCAGCAGCTGAATCTGTGATGACATTCGAATAAGCCTCTTTCGGAACATGATCAAACTGATGTGTCTTGCACAGTGATAATGATTTTTTCATATGCAATGCAACAATTCGCCTACAGAATGTTCTCACGATCATATTCAATGATAAGTCAAACAACTACTCAAAAAACCAAATTCTTATTGTTAACAACAAATGATGTAGGATGACAAGCACTCCCCCTGATTTATTTTGTTGTAGAATCCACTTCCGGAGTGAGTTTCTGTCGTAAGATGTTGGCTACTGAAAACGGCGGGAAAGGGGTTTGAATTTGAAAAACATTTTCGTTGGGTGTTCCTTGATAGGACGACCTTTATTACTGAATCATCTTATAATGCAATGTCACAATATAATGTCATTAAACACGTAATCATGTCAATAATAATAAGTATTAAGTCATAATATAATAAT